>CCAG010008763.1:0-12744 GCA_001077435.1 Glossina morsitans morsitans | reverse complement strand
AGCCACAATTCTCTTTAATATGCAAATGAGGTTTGCTGTGCGAGTCAGAAGAGCCTGGTACTCGTTCTCTTTTCCTTAAAAGTTTAAAAATCGATCACACGAACAATGTTTGCGATAGTAACTCGAAACAATGAGTCAAGAATTACGTTTCTTCTCATATTTAATTAAGATTGTGGTTTAAAGTCGATGGAATAAAGCAAAGTAAAGCAGCTACCGAAGTGAAGATAGCCCGCTCCATCTTTTTGGCTTGTGTCTTCACTAAAAATTTCTTCACAAAGTAAAAAAAAAAGCCAAAAAAATATAAAGAATGTCAAAATAAATTTGAATTCAACCCACAAAGACACCTAGCAACTCCCCCATTTAGGGTTAAGATATGCTTGGACTTGGAAACCTACTCCGTCAAAATTAGGGAATGTATAATATTTTTGTGGATCCCTCATGAGTCTCTATGAATATACCTTTCGAAAAAAGCCAAACAAATTCAAGATCTTTCCCAGATATGTTCGCATAAACCGACTATGGGGAAAATGATCAAATTCAAGGCTGTTGGAATTTTTTGATTTGTTCTCATTAGAATGTCGAATTTGACCATATTTCCATTCCATGCCCAGCGTTTACATACCCCATAATAGAGCTCTGCCAAGGAAGTTGGCATTTAAATTTGAATCTATCGGCACACCCTTCAAAAGAGATCGGAAGAGCGGTTCAGCAGGAATGCCGAGACCGATCTCGTATAATCAAGCCTTTAACTGTGATCATAAAGCTAAAAACTCTATTATTGCTACAAACAGTCGGGCACAATTAGCTTTGTACAAACTGCTGACAGACTGCCATTGGCAAATCGACTAATCGATTACAGGGCCCTGAGAGCTTTTAGAAATATCTAATTTCGTAACCAACCGTTTAGGGCTTTCCAATAACTTTCTGGAACGTCCTTTAAGACGTATCAAAAAATTGCATTCGCATTACAATCGCAATAAATTTTGTATATAAAGTACTTTGTGTAGTGTTTTTATTTTTTGCATTTTTTATAACATAAAGCATGATTTCGATCGTTACTTAGTTTACGTAGTCGCCATTTTTGTTTAGTTTTTATACCACCAAGCACAAAAATGTAGACTATGCTCGATGGACTAACTTCACGCCAATAAGTGGCTGGAGCTCTTTCGTGGACAACTTAAGATAAGGCTGACTAAAGTCGTTTACTGTACTAGTAATTATCGACGAGTTGCGCGAGGCAGCGGCAAAGCAAGATCGAATATGGTGAGATTTAAGAATTCTTAAGTTCTCATGATGGCACTTAGTGCATGCCAATAGTGCATGAACTTGCGCCTTGAAAAAAACATTTCCCTCATGTAAACTTTTACTTACCTAATGATGATCCAATTACTTAATAGCTATGACTCGATATAGCACTTAATTCGTATAAACTTTCTAGGTAAGAACAAATAATTCTTGAGTAACCAAAAATGCTTGTATCAAGAATACGTTGAAGACTTTTACTAGGCAAGTACATTTTTATATATATATATATATATTACGTGTACAATGACAAAATTGCTCGTGACAATTGTAAATGAATGAATAAAAGAAACTTCAACATCTTTAAAGAAAAAATTTTCTCTACTTTAGCTGCATACGTATGCATGATTGTGTAAAAGTGTGTGAAGACGGTCGAAGAAAAGGCCGGCCATTGGCTTTAAAATTCATTAACAAGTACGTACGTATGACGTTTGTCTTTATATTGCGAATATTTTCGTTTTATTTAGCTGTAGTACCGCAATTAATTTCTATTACAAATGCTATCATCCTCTTCCTTTTCCTCTTCCCTTCCCCATCACATCACATTTCTCATTTCTTATTTCTTCTATTAACCATACATCTGTCTTTCTAACTGTGCAATTTTATTTACGTATTTTTTGTTTTGTTTTAGAAATCTATGACAATTGCGTTGCAAAGAAAGAAAAGAAACAAAAGGAAAGAAAAGAAAGCAAGAAAGCTTTTCTCTATCCGTAAACACAAAAATTAGTAAACAACTATGCTTGAGACAGACCTACTGACTGTCTGGCTAGTTAACTGATTGATCGACTATTATATTACATGCGATAAACATTTGACTGCTGAGATTGATGTTTCTCTTTTTCTTTTTCTTCTTCTTCTTCTTCTTTTTCTTTTCTTTTTTTTTTTTTTGTTTCCTCTTAGCTTAATTTCTGATGCTATGCACACGTTTTCGAATAACACTTGTCTATGAAATTATGAACGAATGAATTACAATCAATTTTTTTAAACAATAAATAACAAATCATCAGTAGAACAGAAATTTTATAAACAAAAATTTAAGTTTTGTTCCAATTTTCACATTGTTCACCGGAGTTCATTGCTCCGTTCGTGATGTAAAATATTGTAGTTATACCGTCACACCGAAAGATATGATTTTTTTTTGTCTTTTTTTGTTTTTTTTTTAAATCAAACATAACAAGAAAGTAGCATGCTTAACTTGGTATTGCGTTTGTCGCATCAAAAAATACAAAACATTGAAAAGACCATTATGTACCGCTTACGCAAGGAAGGACAAGAGTCGCGGCTACCAAGTTCTTGTTCGCGAGTTCGAATCCCAGTGCGGTCCATACCTACTTATGTTCGATTGTTACTACCTTAAATTAAAAAGAAATATTGAACGCTGCTTAGTTTGAGTTTTGCTGTTGCTTTTGAGCGATGCTCCTCCCTTTAACGTGATACTTTAACCTTGGAAGAGTGTTGCTTAATTTGGCTGAATGTATTGTAGCCGGAAAAGGATCAATGAATACATATTCACACATACGCACACACGCACACATGTATATTACTATATATATTTACCTGCTAGTGTGGACGACAGACCTACGGAATCTTAAATAATTTAATATCAAGGATACCTGCACAGAGGTGGAAGAAAACTTTTATACGTTCATAATCCCACATATATCTCTCAGAGTATAATATATGAGCAAAAGATATATAAGATAAAAATATTGTACAGATAACATCTTCATCGACATAAAATTCGGAAATGATTTATGAATGTCTGGCCATGTGGATCGGTTCATTTGTCTGCCGTCCATTCTGGCAAAAAATTTGGATAGAAAGTTAAATTTGTGCATATCGAAAATGGACGCAATTTGTCAACAATGATGCACGAAAGCAAAGCAACCTCCTCATAATTTTAGACATTAATGTCAAACTTAGTGCATAAATTATTGAAAACCATCAAAAAGTTGACGCTAGCTGCCAACAAATATGAATATCCATAAAAAAAAATGAAAATATGAATTTATCCGGCACATGGTAAGTAGTTTTTACGGTCAAAAGTTAAAGACCACCGATCTGGGGTAATGCCATTTAACAAAATATTTATGGTGGGTTGGTTTGAAGTGATGGGCATCGAAGATTCGCTATAAGGCGAGTATAACTTTCTTACTTGTTTTTTCTTTTCTTTTCGTTTTTTTTTTTATTTTAAATTTATTTTGTTAAGCATTTCTTTTTGGCTTTTTTTGTTTTTTGCTCCTTTGCTGTTAAAACTCACTTACACAGGTTAACGGGTTTCGTGTTTGGTCAGTTGGTCATTCAGTCTTCAATAACTTCATTAAGTAATTATGGCAGAAATGCTTCGATTCTTTTATTTTTATTTTCATTTTTTCTTTAATTTTATTTTGGTTTAGTCCGAAAGTTTATTAAGAATGAAAGAAACAAAACATTAATAAAATTCATTTTTTATTTTTCTAAATTCGAAATTGATGAATAAACTAAACTTTCACTAATAAACTGGTTGAGATTCTAAACATACAACATTCACATATTCGTAAGTAGACCAAAAAGAAGCGAGAGTATAGTCGTACATACATAATTATCTTCCTATGGTTAGCATAACTTTTGATTTAAAGAATATCAAGCAAAAACTTTTTCACATAATTTGTTTACTTCACAAAATGACTTAATGAATTTTTATGAACAAAAGTGAAAGAAAATTTTTTAAATAATAATTTGGAAAATTTATTTGAAAGTTTTTTTTTTCAAAAGAACCAAAAAAAAAAATGCAAATATTTTAATAATAA
The DNA here is from genome assembly GCA_001077435.1 of Glossina morsitans morsitans. Taxonomy (NCBI): domain Eukaryota; kingdom Metazoa; phylum Arthropoda; class Insecta; order Diptera; family Glossinidae; genus Glossina; species Glossina morsitans. The sequence goes on along the minus strand of CCAG010008763.1, from coordinate 8,653 downwards.
AGTTATTAAAAAATAAGAATAAACGAAAAAAAAAACTAGAGTGAGTCAGGGCGCACTGCTGAATACCCTACATCATCCTACAGTTCTATACATCGACTTTTTAAAATAGGACGTTATATGGGAAGTGGTCGAAGAAGCGACCCGATCTAAAAACATATTCAATAGCTCTCGTCCTAACACACGAAACACGGCAGTGTACGAAACTTCATCAAATTACCTCAAAAAGTGCGGCCTGTACGTTGAGTAAAAGAAAACAAGACAGACAGAGAGACAGACTTACTCAGATTGATTCAGAAACTGATATAATAAAAGCTGGGTTTTTCTGGAGTCCTTCTTGGTATGCCTTCATCCTACGTACACAAAGTTAATATACCCTATAATACACCACTTGTGATGGTGTATCGTGTAATTACCAAAAAAACTTGAGATAATCTGAAAATATTCAATTTTTTATTTCTAAAAAGGGTAGCTATGGCCGAAAGCAAAGCGGACTAGCTTTTAATTAGTTATTCAATTCCTAGGTTTCAATTCAAAATTTTCCAAGGAATAGTTTTTTCAAGTCATATAATATTCTACCCATGAAACAGGAGAACGACGTACTGAAGAGGAAGTACTCAACACGTAAAAAGAGTACGGTCTTAAAAGAAAAAAGAATGGCAACATATGCAAATTTATTGCTATCAGCGTTGTTGGAGCCGTTTGTAACACGTTTTCTTTTTAAGGCGATAGCTTTGAAAATGCTACTGCTTTAAGACTTTAGCCTTAGCAGTCATTCTCTCCCTCTCCTATACGTGTAGCATGGTAATGGGGAAAAAGAAGAGAGGAAATTGAAAGAGGCCGGGAAGGACGGCAGGTCTAATGCAAGTGTGCCCTAGTACGCTCTACTGCACTGGCATTTCAACCCGCGAACCTTAACTTGGTAGTCGTGACCACGACCGATGGTTGTCTTAATGAAAACGCACTTTGTCGTCTCTATGGGCATTTTGAGTCCGTTCTGGTTTTAATCATCGGTTTAACTGCATCACTTACCGTTCTTCAGCGATGATTGCAGTAAGTTTGACATGTCATGGCACTTTCCGTCTGGCTCTGGGGTTTGTCTTCAGCTTAGGCAATAAATATTCGGCTTTACCGTCGATGTTAACGCTTAGCGTGCATCACTCTTCTTAGGCTTAAACTATTATAACGAGTTACTTTTTCATCACCCATCCCGATTAAGCACTACTTTTTGTCATATAAGAAAGTGAAGTAAGCTTTTCCCAAATTGCACTCTCTGCCCCCATAATAGGGAAAGAAAGTCAAGAAAGCTACATACTGCACACATCGGTAAGATCGTATATACCGTAATCTATTGTGAAGCAAATACATAATATTTGAAAAGGTAGAAGGCGCTTTGCTAGCAATTTTGTGTAGCATTTAGTACTCTAAGAAGTCTTCGTGAGGCAGGATCAAAAGTTGGGTACGTAACTCATTATTGTAGCGAATTAGATTATATCCGTTAATCAAGACAGTCATCGTGCAATCGTAATATGCCAACATGCCCTTATTGGTCGACGTCAATAAAACAAAAAGTTAAATCAATCCAGCAGATCAGCAAGCAGAGATAGACGGACAAAGTTAAATCGATTTTGTAAATTATGGTAAAGGATCTTGCAACGTAAAGTAAAGTGCATTAAAATCTACTTGCGGTCCCGGCAATTGCCCCTATGAACCTAATAATCAATAAAAATGGGAAAATTTGTTTACATCTGAGGAAATGAATTGTTGTTGGGATTGTCTAAAGAGCGCCAAAATTTAGTTGTGAGCCTAATAATTGTCACTATAAAGTCTCTAGATCGAATAGAACCTCTTTGAAATTAATACCACGTTTGTCTTACTCATCAACGGAGCGATCTTTCACAGTTCGTGTTGGTCCATATTGGAATGTCCTATCAGTGTGTCTGAAATCCTTTGATGTTTATAATAAAATTAATCGTACTTCTAAACTCATGATGTGTATTTTATTGCTGGCAGGAGTTGATGGTTGCGGAGTTCATGGAGCAAGATGACTACATTAACAGCCATCTAGCTGCCTTGTATACACACTTATGTTATACTTTCTTTTTGCACATGAAGTGTATCTATGTGACTAGGTAATAGGCCTATGGCTTTATAGTTACTTCATAAATGAATAAATAAACTGAAAATAACTGCAACGACTTATAAAAAAAGGGAAAATTTGTTTATACCCAGGAAATTGTTTTTATGAGTTATTGTTATAAACCACATTTCACATAATAGTTTGTTAAAAAATAAGAGGAATTTCTGTTCGTGAACCAAATATCAATATAAGTCTACTTACGCCATTCCGTTCGTTAGTTTATAAATTATACCTTCTTGTATAATTGTCCTTGAAAGCCAAAGATGTTTTCTTTAATGGCTTCTACTGATCCAAAACGATTATCATGAAGTACTTTGCTTAGCTGTGTGAAAAGAAAGTAACCACTGGGAGCAACACCAGGTGAATATGGAGTTTGCGGAATGGCACTCATTTGTCGGCATTTAAATTTTCTACTTTGTTTTTCTAAACTAAGACATACTATCTTGGAATGGTTCACCTTACGATATGCTGGGCGTGTGTGAAACGTTACTAACGACAAATGCTTGAATAGATAAGGGAGAGAAGTGTTAATCTACTTTTGTGTAGGAGCAGACGAGCACATCCGTACAATCACATTTGTTTATATAATGACTTTGTCGTAAAGTTGATCAGATGATTAGATGGTCATAGAAGACAGCATCGATTACCTGACATGAGCTCAATCCTAATGTTCTAATACCTGAAACCTTCTCATCGAGATATTTTAAAAATCAATTCTAAACAAGTAAAAAACTTATAGTGGGCCACAGCCTACCATTATATGTCCTACATCACCCTACAGTTAAATAAGGCGTCCGATTCAAATCATTTCAAATAACGTTCGTCGTTGGGCTAAAACAATTGAATGTTCATCAAAATAGCTCAAAAATTACGATCTGTAGGTTGAACATAAGAAACCAAAAGCAGCAGACAAACGGACCGACAAAAGGCGACTGACTCTATCTCAAGACCTTCTCAGTGTTGCATACTTCCGCACGAATTTAATATGTCCTTAAGGCACAATCGGTGCAGTGTACAAAAATTCGTATTTATTGAAAAGTTTTAGAAGCAGTTCCGTTTTTGGTTAATTGATCATTTTACCTGCATAATGCGCATTTAATTTGTTTTCTTATTATTTTCTTTAGATCCATTACGCATCGCTATCTACTTTTAGAACATTACGATTACATGCATATGTGTGTCACCGTTTATTATGCAATGGCTTGCTACTTTTTCCAAGTATTTACTTATCGTAAAAATATTTATGGATAAATAGTTCTTTGTAGTTTGTGTTTTTCTTTTCTTTTTTTTTTTTTTTTTTTTTCAACGCGATGACCCACATATGTGAAATTATAAAACAAAACCTACATAAACACAAAGCACATTTGAGCAATATGTAGGTTAAAATACTGTTAACACTATGATTGTTTATATTACTCCAACTACACCGTTTGAGTTAAAGTGTACATAAGCACACAAACACAAGCACAGGTGCATTCATATTCACCTGCATATACTTACATATCCAAATACGCACACACACACACACACACACACACACACACACATACATTCATAATAACAATAATAATAATAATAATTCTGAAAATCTTGTCTTATGTAATTTCTCGCGTCGCCGCCGTCATTGTATTACAAAAATATACGATAAAGAAGAAAACAATTGTGTTTAAATATACATTCACACACACACACATACCTACCTTTATGCCTGACTCTATGCCTATATATACATATATATGATTTTGTATATGGTAAGACCTTTTATTCTTTACTTTCCACCATTAAAAATAAAACTGATAAAAAATACTAAACCATAGCAGCAAACAAGCCACAAAACGCTTACTAGTGCGACTCGGATTAAAATTCTAAATCAGAAATAATACATTTTCTATTCATAGTTCTGCGGTTAGCTTGAGTTATGAAACTTTCTCGCTATTACAAAGTTTCTTAGGTTTTATGAGCTTTCTACCTACCAGACATTTCATGCACACAGGGCAGCCATATGCTGCTTATACGTAATAATCTTTCACGCTTTAATCAACGACAACAGTGACAACATGGTTTTATTGTTTGTGTTTTAGCTTTCAATACATGTAGAATTGGGTCAAATAACGGATTTCTTGTTCAAACTGAACGAGATCAGAATTTAACAAGAAGCAAAAAGAAAAAAAAGAAAAGGAGAGAAAAACACACATGCACTTACATATAGCAATTGTGGACTAAAAGCCACCGCAAAGAACAGCATCAGACAGAATTTAATTCAAACAAACAGAGAAAAAAGAAAAAAAATTTCGTAACTTAACGTATAAATCGAAATTTCGAAGGCACTTTTTTTTTGTCTTTTCTTGAGGCCTTAATTTTGCTTGGTAGCAGGGAAACGGGGGACGGAAAAGAGTAGCGAAAAGCCTATTGCATAAAACCGGTTGTTAGAGCACTACTATAAATGAAAACAAAGACTTGTTTTTTTTTCTTATATATGCATATATATATATATATATATGTATATGTATGTATAAATTGAAGAAGAACAGCAAACCATTATATTCGTGTTCGTTTGTTGCATACATACAACAAAAAAAGAGAGAGTTTAACCCAGAACTTTTTTAAAGGCCTCACTGAAAATCTTTCTTAACAACCGGTCTACTGGTTCGTGTCATTCTTAACTTGTTGTGCTGGTCATACACATACATAAATATGCGAACGTACTCATGAATGTTGATAAGTAAGAAAAGAAGTCGTCAAATCACTTCTTCTTTTTAACAACAACAATACCAACATAAAGGAGAAAGTGTTACACACGCATTTTGTTATTACTATTTCTTTTTTTTTGTTTTTGTTTTTTTTCGTTTTTAACATTTAATGCTAATAAAGTCAAGTATTTAACGTGTTAAGCATAAATAATATATAGTTTTGTTTGACAATTGTTCAAATATTTCCATAACACACAAGTGCACACACGAGCAACGAAGGAAAAGAATCTTTCATTTTTAGCCGCCGTTTGAGATCATTTATGATCAATCGAGTTACCTGCGAATAATTAAAAGTTTCGTATGAAAGTTTTCGTCTCATAAAAGACACTTACGGATGTTGCTTTAACAATGCAATACATTGTCAATGTTCAATACTTTTCAATTGAAACATGTCGCGAATTTGAAGGAGGGATCACTTTCCACTTTGGACTAAATAGAAGAGTTACTGTTACTGTTACTTAAAAATAATTAAGTTTGTAGAGGAGTCTCCTGCATGTTGGCTAATCGGTTTGCTTGACATGCTCCTGCATACCTCAACAGATGGCAGCAGTTACATGTCGACTTGCATAACAGTTTAGGGTCATCACCATCATTGGCTATTACTTTAAAAGGACGAGAATTTATGTTAAGCAAAGTCATGTTTACTATGTTCATGTATGTAAGGGGGTAAATAAGTTTTAAGGAGCTATTTGCGACTTTATTGTGGAAAAATGGTAACAAATTCATAATTCGAAGTAATGTCCATTGCGAGTCACTACTTTTTCAAGTCTCTCGGGAAGCATGTGAATTCTGATTTTAAAAAAGAACTAGAGAATCTTCAAATTCTCCACTACGTTTTTTTCTATTCTCCTAACGAGAACGAAAATGGTACCTAGGAAGGACATGAGCTATTGATCGAGACAGTTAGTTGTCGGCAAGTGCAATGGCGAATACATATAGTTCTTGGCTGCCATTGCTGGTGGTCTAGAATTGTGTTTCCTTTCATATTTCGATTGCTCTCTTTCCCGAGTCAACCGTGCCAATTGCAATAGCAAGCGATGCCCCCCGACGGTTTCATTTTCCTTCACGGAGTTGTGCCGCAAAGTCGTGCTCATTGTCTGGCCTTCTCTTCCCGACATCAAGCCCACCAATTGCAATAGGAAATGATCCTTGGGGATGGTTTCTTTTTCATTTTAGCAAAGCATTGGTGTATTATACCCAGCTCGGTGCAATCAGCTTTGAACCGCAAATATTCTCGCTTCGCCATTTTCACTTTGAAAGATCCTATAAGAATTTATTGGGCTTAACACGAGTTCTCGTTCAATAACGTCTTTAATTTCGCTTCTTCAAAGGCACCTTGCATCCTCATTATTCTTCTTGTTAAAATCATCCCCTTTGAACCGTCTAAGTCTATACTAAGACTTCAAAATAAAGTGGCAATCAGTGATCATCAATTGCCTTTCTCTTCAAATGGAAGGGGAAATGTACACCCTTGTGCAAATTCTTTGTACCCTACATCATTTGTGGCACAAGGGTACATTAAGTTGATGTATGCAACTCCTAGCAGAACTTAAGATAGTCCCGCCCATTATTATACTTCTCGATTGAGAAAATGCTTCTGCACGTTTGTTTGTCCGTCCGTTTGTTTTGTTTTCTTGTTTTCAACTTGCCGGTAGCAATCCTTGACACGTACACCGACATTTGATGGGACGAACGTTATTGAAAATGATTCGGATCGGAGCAATTTTTCGACCACTGCCCATACAGCTCCTTATTTTGAAAAATCGTTATGTGAATAACGGTATTAAACGAAGTGGTGTAGGGCAATTATAGGTGGGCCCTGTTCCACTACAGTATTTTCATTTTTTTTTGTTTCTTGTAGTGGCTGCTTACGAGTGGAAGAGAATGAAGACCAAGTGTAGTTTATAATCAAACAGGTGTTATACACATTCTGAGAGTCACATTAGCAGTGATTGTTATTTTCAACTTTGCTTGCCTTAGAGCAAGCGCACAATAGTCATTATATATTAGAAGCAAAGCAATCGAGTATTAAAGGGCTTATACTCAGCTATTCGAACAGAAATAAGAACGCAAGTTACATTCGGCTTAATGCGAATCGTTGACATGCTGCACTTTATTACATTAATATAAGTCTGTCAGTTCGTCCATCAAGATTACTGTTATATTGAACTAACTTTACAAAACACTTATACCATATATGCAGATCAATGAGCTCAAGGTTACGGTTAAAGCCACAAATTAGAGTTTTTTTTTACACTATCGTCGGCATATCCCAATTATTTTCAAATTTCGTCCATGGCTATCAACTGAAAGCATTTACGTCACGTTTCTGTCACAATTTGTAATGAAGCAGTGAATGTTTCAAAGACGAACGACAGCGATAACGAATGCCTGTAATTTATTTCATCTATGATAAGGCTTTCGGTTTTTATCAACAGAAGTTTATTATGATCTTGGTTTGGTTAGAATAAAAAAAGTGAAAAGAAAGTACATCATACCTATCACGTTGACATCAGGCCATGTGGCGCACAATTGAAGCAAATAATGTCAAACCAGAATATAATTTAAAATTATTTAAATTTGGCGCCAGAAAAGTAAGTTAATCGCACTACGCATTTTTATAACAAATCATTTCACGATGTGATTGTCAGTCGCTGGCGAAAATGGCTGCTCGTTCAATCGTTCATTTGTTTATCCTAACAAGCTTTATATATACATAATACATTATATGGACGCCATATGTAATATTTATTGATTTCTAATGAAAAAATTCATTTTATGATGCAAGTCCCCCGTAAACCTTGGTTTAATTCATAGCTTTTAAAGAAATTATTTGCGGGTCTAAAATGAGAGACACAGTTTTTCAAAGCACCTGAGTCACAAATTTCGTCGTCGGTTGGGTTCTTCCCGTTCAAGATGCGGAATTCTTTTCTGACTATGTGACTGTGTATAATAATAAGCAAAAAGTTTCATTGTAATATCATGACTAACTCAAAACTTCCAAACGTTGTTCTTTTAGTGTTAATTGTTAATTTAAAATGAAGTAAAAAAAGATCTCGCTTGAAAATTCAAATATGATGCAAAGACACATTGTGATCCGATTAGGTTTAAAGGCCCAATTTTAAAAAATGTTTTCGCTAGCAACTGCATAGAAAAAAAGAATAAAGTATATCCCCATACCTCGAAGATATATGTAATTATGAGGAATAGATGTACTTCAAGTTCGGTAGATAGTGTTCTTACAAAACTAAAGTTCGATCATTAGCCTAAAATTTAAATTTAAACCTAATGAAACAGTTTTTTACATTGCTCGCTTTCCCATAGGTACACTCACCGTAGATTTCATAAAGCATACCTAAATCTCTTTTTACACGAATTGTTTTGTTTAATATTTCCTGATGAATTTTTTTTTTTTTGCATTTGTTTCTATGAATTCTTTTCATTCTCACTCTTCACAAATATGCATTGTAGCTTCGCGTCATTATTTTTCATAATTCTGTTAGATTATGTCCATTTTAAGCGTATATGAGTGGCGTTCCCCGAATTATATGTAGAGTAAAGAATAAAAGGTCTTACCATATAAAAAATCATATATATGTATATATAGGCATAGAGTCAGGCATAAAGGTAGGTATGTGCGTGCGTGTGAATGTATATTTAAACACAATTGTTCTCTTCTTTATCGTATATTTTTCTAATACACTGACGGCGGCGACGCGAGAAATTACATAAGACAAGATTTTCAGAATTATTATTATTATTATTG
>CCAG010008762.1:0-39342 GCA_001077435.1 Glossina morsitans morsitans | reverse complement strand
CACAATTGAAGCAAATAATGCCAAACCAGAATATAATTTAAAATTATTTAAATTTGGCGCCAGAAAAGTAAGTTAATCGCACTACGCATTTTTATAACAAATCATTTCACGATGTGATTGTCAGTCGCTGGCGAAAATGGCTGCTCGTTCATTCGTTCATTTGTTTATCCTAACAAGCTTTATATATACATAATACATTATATGGACGCCATACGTAATATTTATTGATTTCTAATGAAAAAATTCATTTTATGATGCAAGTCCCCCGTAAACCTTGGTTTAATTCATAGCTTTTAAAGAAATTATTTGCGGGTCTAAAATGAGAGGCATAGTTTGTCAAAGCACTTAAGTCACAAATTTCGTCCTCGGTTGGGTTCTTCCCGTTTAAGATACGGAATTCTTTTCTGACTATGTGACTGTGTATAATAATAAGCAAAAAGTTTCATTGTAATATCATGACTAACTCAAAACTTCCAAACGTTGTTCTTTTAGTGTTAATTGTTAATTTAAAATGAAGTAAAAAAGATCTTGCTTGAAAACTCAAATATAACGCAAAGACACATTGTGATCCGATTAGGTTTAAAGGCCCAATTTTAAAAAATGTTTTCGCTAGCAACTGCATAGAAAGAAAGAATAAAGTGTATCCCCTTACCTCAAAGATATATGTAATTATGAGGAATAGATGTACTTCAAGTTCGGTAGATAGTGTTCTTACAAAACTAAAGTTCGATCATTAGCCTAAAATTTAAATTTAAACCTAATGAAACAGATTTTTACATTGCTCGCTTTCCCGTAGGTACATTTCATAAAGCATACCTAAATCTCTTTTTACACGAATTGTTTTGTTTAATATTTCCTGATGAATTTTTTTTTTTGTCATTGTTTCTATGAATCTTTTCATTCTCACTCTTCACAAATATGCATTGTAGCTTCGCGTCATATTTTTCATAATTCTGTTAGATTGTGCCCATTTTAAGCATGTATGAGTGGCGTTCCCCGAATTATAGGCAGAGTAAAGACGTAAAGTGCGTTTTACGCAACGTCATTAATGCTAAATATATTTTGGTAGCCTTAACACAATGCCACATACTTCACCTGCAATAAAAACGAAGAGAAATAATCTACTATTTTTTCATTTAGCCAATATCTTTTTTTACACGAATTTATAGATAGCGTATATATATATATATATATATATATATATATATATATATATATATATATGTATACACATATATTCTTAAACTGGATATTCTTAATTTTGATGATATACATAATATATATATTCCTGACCAGCGGGAACAATAAAATCAATGCAGCTATGTGCATCTGTACGGCGATGCATTTGCTTCTTACTGGAGCGTTCGTGTTCACAAAAATTAATACAAAAAGTTGGTGCAAATGTTCGTAGTGTGCGAGTTCGAAAACGGATGACAATTATGAAAAGCACGTATTGTGCTCAAAAACCTTGAATTTCACACAAAACTCGCCCCAAATATTCTTTTAAGGCTCTTCTTAGAAGAATACAGAATATATTTTATCAGTTAAGTCATAGGATGAACAAAACGATAGCAATGGAAACACGCGCACCAGATGAATACTTTCTTACGTTGCATATATTCACTCTGTTTGCACCATATACCATACTTGGATATTAAATTTATGCGGGTGTAAGCGGCATCTTAAACGACTAGAAATTTTGTCACACCAATCGATACAGTATCATTCTCTTAATCGAATTAAGCTTGTCTGTCCATCTACTTCTGACTTGAAATAAACACAAGTAAGAATATTATACCCGGTCACGGCCCACCGTTACTTGCCCTACACCACTTCGCCTAATACGATTATTACAATATAACGACGGCAAAAAGGGGTCGGATCAGAAATAGTTCTAATAGAAAGCTATTCATGGGACAAAACATTATCCGTGTTGACAACAGGCAGGCAAACAGTTAAGCAAGCTTAGATCGATTCAGAAACACGGTATAATAGAAGGTATATCCATCTCAACTCCTTCTAAACGTTCCTTCTTTTTCTTTATCCGCATGAGTAGACGAATAGATAAGAATCGCGAGTACCTAGTCGGTGTTCGCGTTCACCTATGTTCATTTTAGCTAAAAAAAAGTTTATTGTTTTTAACTTGTCAAAAGACGGTGAATGTTAAGCAAACTGAAAAATCTTCGGTATTTCATTATAGCCTGTGACCATCAAGTTACAATCGATCGAGAATTGCTAAAAGGGCTAAAAATGCGGTGAAATCGCAAAACATAGTTTCGATAAAAAGCCAATTTAGCGTTCAAGTAGCGATAATTTTAAATAATGGCTGCACTTTCTAGGGCACGTAAAGAACTCGTCTCGCCAAATATATGATTGAAGTGAACATAATTTATATACAAATTATATAATATTTTACTGTAAACTAAATCAATGGCACATTTTTAATTAAATCGGTTGATGTTAACGTTTTTTCCATTTTTTTTTTTTTTGTTTTTCTTTTAACAAGTAATTATATATATATGTATAAGTATGTATGCATAAATGCAACAACCAATCTGAGTTCACAGTACATAATGTTGTGCAATAAAGCATTTAAAAAAAGAATATAATAATAATTTCAAAAATTTGCTGATTAATCAGTAGAAATTACACAAATGCTGACACAATAATCAAAGTAAAAATAAACAAAAATAAATCAGTTTAATAATAAATACTTGCATATACAGCAAAATATAACAACAAAAAAAAAATAAATAAATAAATAAATAAATAAATACATAATGTAATCACTCGGTGAGCGCAATTAGTTCATTAACATTTAAAATTTATTGGAGGTGAGATTTCCGTAGACGCGTATAAATATATTGTGAATAATTAGTTAATAAAAATAAATAATGATCAAGTGTTATTTCACAACAACTATCATATAGCAAAAGAAAGGAAAAAAACAAAACACATTAAATAGAGATAAACTAATCGCTAGAATCTGTGAAGAAAAGTTGAAAAAAAAATAAAAAAATAATAAGAAAAATGAAAGCAAATTTAAAGGAAAATAATAACAATATTAACCCATAGTAAATAAAGAAATAATTAAATATTTTCAAAAAGATTATGTCTTTATGAACGCACACACACACACACACACACACACACTTATATATATGCAACGCAAATCATTGTTTACATAGTCGATTTGCGTTTGTGTGAGCGATGATTGTTTACTTAGAGAGTACGAAGACCTTTCTGCAAATACTCGCAATTTTATAATCGTAATCGACGCATACACGCATACATTTGCGCTCATTTACACAAATACGCACACACACACCTATATGTGGATGCACTGTACAAGTGACCTTGTACGATGTCATTGCCATCGCTTTGCCTTGCCTTTAACTGTATTCTGTAAACACCAATCAGCCGCCAGAGAGCACCACACCATTGCTGTCACCATCATTCGTATAATCTTTGACACATTGTACGATGTACGATGTAGTCGCTCCTACAGAAAAATCGATTCTTTTTTATCCCTCTTCATAGTAGACGTGAAAACCTCGTTTCCCTTGCTTTGTCTATAATCAACTGCGAAGATGTTCCTTAAAGCTTCCATGTCTTGTATATAAAACATATATATATACATATGCGTATATATAAATATATGCGTTGTAACAAACGCACATACACGTATACGCATTTGAAAACCGACAAGAATTATATAAAACGCAATTACATGATTATGCATTCTTTTTTTGTACATATATACATATATATATATGTGTGAGGCTTTATACACTCTACGAATGTTTTTCTTTATATTATATAATCAATTCTCCCAGTGTGCTTATTTTTGTTGTTATTATTTGTTCTGCCTTTATATCGAAAACAAGCTACAATATTACATATATATGTATAAATATGTATGTATATATATATATATATATAAATGCGCTTATAATGTACCGCGTTGAAAACAAGTCAATAAGAATTTCGCAACATTTTAATGATATAATGGTCGAGCCAGCATTCAATAGGCTCAGCTAATCATTGTGTGTTGTCTTGTCTTTTTTTTTTTTTATTTTTGTCTCTATGCCATCAACTCACCTCCCGTTTTCATATAAAAGACACAAATTGCTATTATGAAATTCATACAATAACAAAATTACACATAACAAGCAAAAGCAGAGAATGAATGTTTACAACAAAACAGATCAGATGTTAAGATAAAGAAAGAGAATGTGAGAGAGATAGAGAAAAAGATCAAAAATAGAATGCAACAAAAAGCTCAATATCATGATCATGAATGTTTTTCATCACAATGCATTGCATTAAGTCCCTTTTATAGAATAAATTTAAAAACAAAAAAAAAAAAACAAAAAAAGAAGAAGAAGAAGAAAAATTTACCATAAACGTGTGTTGGCTTCTTTTTGTCTTTCCCCTTTACAACACAGCCATGCCTAGACTAGAAACGTTTTTTCTTTTTTTTTGTTCCTCAATAAATTCTAAATTTAGAACACACTGTACCAGAAACTAACTAAACTGACTAAACAACAATTGGATAAAACGATGATGGCAGGATGGGGTTTCTTTTTTATTCTCCTGAATTTTTAATGACTAAGAGCTTTTTTTAATACCTACCGTTAATCTTTTTATAATTTCAAGATTTCTGTTAGGCGAACTTGAAATCTAAAATGGACATGCAGCGGATTTAAATGGTGCAGTAAACAAACGACGACGGGGCTACTATCTTTTAGATCTTAGCTCTCAGAAGTGTTGTCATAGGGATGAGGTTAGTCAGAAAAGCCATAGATTTCAATACAAAACATGGCCAAAGAAGGTCTGGAATAAAAGGCTTGCATCTCCACGCTTAATACTATTCTTAAAGTATTCTTCGCATAAAATACCAAAAATTGTACTATGTTATCATGGAAGAGGTTCGTTTCCCGCTAATTTGGAAATGGGTGGGCACAAAAGCGAACCAATGTGATCCAAGCTTAATTAAGTTAATTTGCTTATTAAAGAATTAGTTATTCTTTGCCTATTTTCCTTATAAGACGATGCAAAGTAATGGAGACCTTGTCTCGACCCTGTTTTCGAAAAGAACATTTACATCGTTACATAACAAATAAAACAATTGTGTATGCTTTGTGGCAAATCTTGAAGATTCATGACGAATTGATCAAATGTATAGAAAGCAAAGCTTTCCATTAAGGGCGCGTTGACCGATGAGGGCTAGTTCTGCATGAAGGTCATAGATAGATTTGAGAAATATTTGAGTTATATTATGCCATACACCGCTTGAGCTTAGAGTATATTAAGTTTAGGCAGGTGCATGTAATATACAAAGGGGTTGAGACAGACTTCACCTTTTTTCTTGCGCCGATGTGGAATTATTCTGTGCATTGATTCAAGAAAGTTCGTCCGCCTGTCGGTGTCATCGATTTTCATGTATTTTTGCGTTCCATGCAAAGAAGGAAAAAGTTTTCGATTTTTTAAATTTCTCGATAAAAAGCATTTTGCCATACTAAGTAAATGAACGATGTTTGGATGCAAAGGAACACTTTTCTTCAACTCGTGCCTTGTCTTTCGACGTCCTTTGATGAAAATAAATATATGCTTGGGTATGCAAATTATGGGCGTCCGATCGATCAGTGTAATATAAATTTAATGTGATAACTTTGGAGCATGTAAATATATTTCATCAACATACGGCTGTTCATCATAACCATGCATTTATAGACGACATTTACGACGAATTTGTGCGACAATGATATAACATTTTTATAAACATACTTAATCAAGTGAGCCCTTCTAAAAGCAGTGAATTCTCTTAGCTTGTTTCTATAAAGACTAATTTTTTTAATTATAATTTTATTTTGCAGACTAGTAGTTGTAGTAATACAAAGCCATCCAGGCCAAAACATATCACATAGTAATAACAATCCTAAGTTCTTAAAGTCAAATAGATACTTATACACACATATATGCATATGGTCATACACGTGCGGACGAACGTTTTAGGGAAAATTATTTAAATTAAATTTTAAATTAATTAACAACCACTTCGAAATCAATTTTTTGGCTTCTTAATCTGTATTATTTTTGATTAACGAACGTAAGAGAGACAAAGGAATGGAAACGGAGAGCACGAAGGGTGGGAGAAAATCTGCGTCAAATCTCAAAGGTCGACCTTTAAAAAAGAAGTACGGGCCTTGTTGCCTTTGCTGTTTATGTTAAAAATTCCTTGTTACTCTATTTTTACTTATTGGGCGACATTGTCTGTCCTTTCTACACCTCCTCCTTCTGCCTAAAAAACCAAAGGAAGGTAGTAGCTGATGGTGAACTATGTCCTACACCACTTGTGGTACAGGGTATATTAAGTTAGTGTGGACGTGTGTAACGCCCAGAATGACTTGAGGTAGATCCAGCTTTTATTATAACGATAGATTCGAAATCATTTTTTAAATAGATTTAAGCCTGTCTGTCCGTCTGATGTGTGTCCATATATTTTTGCGTTCAAGCTGCAGGTCGAAATTTTTGGCATATTTTGATGAAATTTGGTACACAGACATACTTTGACCCAAGGAGGAACGCTATTGAACATGGTTCGGATCGGTCCACTTTTTCCACGTAACGCACATGTAACGCTCTATTCCGAAAAGTCGTTACATGGAAAAAAATTGCAATTTTTAAAGTGTCTCGACAAAGGTAACTAAGTAGTAATATTTCGGCATTCTAAGTTGGTGTGAAAATTTTGAACCCGCAACTTTGAGGCAACTTTTTGAACACCCTCCCATATAACCATTTTTGTGAAAATGAACTCTTTGTATGGTAAAAGGTCGAATTTTTAAAATTTCATGGTAAAAATCAGTTCGTAAAAGTAAATTGGCAAAGAAATCTACCTTACAGAATTTGAACCGTGAAGGTCTATTTTTCGGATAGCATCGCATATATGAATTCTCATGAAACGTCAACCCCTATATATAAAAAAAATTTAATTGCAAATTTTTTTGTGATGAAAGCTTCCTTATGATAGTAATTAAATGAAAAAATTCCGTGGACTTCGTTTGAACCACATATTTATTCCACTCTTCCCTCATTCCATATGAGACATCTCTTTATGTCTTAATAATTCATAGGAGCGTTTCAGCAAAAAAAAGTGAACGGTAAAGAATTTAGCCCACATAGGTCTACTTTTTTCGGACCCCCACTTATGTAGGCCCTATCACGAAAGGCAAACTCTTATATGGAGAGAAAATCTAACCTTCCAGTATGCCGGCTTTCATGAAAGTAATGCGTACTTTTTGCTATGTTATTACCAAAAGGGGCGAATAACTGTGTTAGGGGAAGTGGTTTAGGGTATGTAATGTTCTTGCTGTTGTTTATAATAAGCTTGCCTACTATCAAACGCCAAAATTATTTGATTATATAGTTATGGTTAGAAGGTGAAGATAAGAACATCAGCACTTTCCGTCTGTCTTTTTTTCATTACATTTGTGCTACTTTCGTCTTGAAAGAATCTAGAACTTATCGATACCATTATTTAGCAGTTTGTATCTCTGTGTTGTGATTACCTAAAAGTGAGTTTTGGTCGCCGTCTTTTTTCCATTGTATTATATCATATTTAACTTTATTCGCGAACTAGGTTGATTGATCATTTGCAAGTAAACAAATGCTGTAATCATCATCATAGATTCGGTCACATCTGAGAAGAGAGGAGAGAGTATAAAATGTAGAAATATGTATATTTAGGTAAACATTTGCATTTCTACGTATGTTGTTTTATTTTGATTCTATGTCTGAGTATTGCATGTGCGGAAAAGTTCTTTGACTGTTTGAAAACCATTTTGTTGACTTCAGAAACGTAGAGAGCACACAGAGAGAACAGCTTCTTTAAATCATCTCAAGAACATTTAACTTTCTTCGATTCTTGAGATTATAAGTACGTCCTCACATAAGTGAGCCATGATAAGCAATTTCCATGAAATATAGCAACAGATTTGAATCTAATGGAAATTTCACTTCGCTCGTGGTGATCAGGAGATCAAAGTTATAGGAAGATTACATCACAGATCATAGAAATTTAATCGCCTTATTCTTGCCATGCGGCAGAACTTTTCTGGAACCCCTTTTTCACGTCTGACCATGTGGTTGTACATACTTAAATAACGATTTGGTAATTTATTAGGTCGTTACCCACATTTTCGTTGTCAATTTTCGTTCTTTTTCTTTCCGCTATAATTGGATATAAAAAACTTATTTAAAGACATGATGAGCATGCAAAAAATTGTACAGTGCTTTGTGTTTAAGTGCATTATCGCGATATCATTGAGTATAACTTATTTTTATATTTCTGCCTGGAGATATTAAAAGCGAACATTTTCTCGTTTTATTAAAACAAAAAGATTTGTTGTGTTAACAAAAGATATTTCCGATTAAAAATATGGTCTGTCCGCTGCCTGTTCGTACATTGTCTTATGTTCATCATGAGACGCATACTTGGCACATGTTTTGGCCCATAATAATGAAATCATTCTTACGACCGTCCCCACCATATAAAAGCTTACTTTGAAGAGATCGTTGTATAAGAAAAGCTTGCAATTTTCAGTATTTCTCTACAAACACAAATGTACGAAATTTGAATGGGATCGGACCTTCCTTCCTCCGCATAAATATAAAAGTCTTCAAGATTAACACGAATTAATATTTAGTGTTTTCTAATGAAAATTGATCCAAGACAGTAATTTGATAAATAAATTTACTCCTCTCAAGATAAGGTAAACTGTTTATGGCATAAATTTCTTTATTTTACGTTGTGTATGACAAAAGTGTGTAAAGATTTGTGTGAAGCGAAACGGCGTGAGGTATTTGATGGGTCGGCCCTGGCCGACATTTTACTTATTTCTGCTTGTAAAATCCAGCTAATGAACAACAGATCAGTCACTGTGGTTGTTATTCTCTTTGAGTAACTGGTAAGTATTCCTGACATTGTTTTCGTGGTCATTTTTTAGTTCTTTTTCGAAGAAAGTGAAGTGAATAATGAATGGTGACGTTTGGGATATTGTTTTCCATTTCAAAACAGACCAAACGGTATAAAAGAAAAGTAATCATACGCTTAGTTTGACGGATTAAAGTGCGAATGAATGAATTTTTTTTGAACACATCAGTTGGCATAGTTTCCGATTGTGTTAATTCTGAAGTGGCAACTCTACTATGCCATTTTCCAGGTCTCGAATATAAATTGGTCTTATACAAAGCAATCCTGAAACCCATTTGGACTTATAAGATGCAACTTTGTGATGCTGCGAGCAACTCCGACATTGAAATACTTTAGCCTGGCACTACTCACAGGGCGCCTTTTTTTATTAACGAGCAAACATATTTATAAAGATTGAAGCATTCCTACAGTTAAAGAAGAAGTTTTCAAGTTCAGTTCTCGATATCTTAGTTGACTTAGCCATCATTTGAACTTGCTCGCAATAGCGAGGAAACAAATAAAATGAAAATTATGCCATATTTTAGACCTACAATTAAGCAAGTATTTGTAAACATGTACATATACATAAATATGTATGTAGTGTTACATCATTACAAAGCTTAAAATAAATTCTATTTGTACATATACAAAAAAAAGGGTATAAACTGTAAAGTTTGATTCTCTCTCTTCCAGTCTCCAGTAAAACTAATGCAAATTCAAGGTTGACCCATTTGCCCATTGTTGTAAAATAGCTTGCAACTAAATGAAACAAAACATGAGTGACATCCCGTATTTGTAAAAAGTTTCCGTGTGCTTAAGTCCACTGAGCTACAACTTGCATTAATTTTACTAAACCTGTCACGCAAATGAAACGCTTCTTTCGTACCTTCTGACATTAGGAAATACATCATATCTTGTAGTTGAGAAAGCAACGTCAGTCAGCAATTCCCCGGATCTACACATAGACATACCTAAACAAACCTACCCAACCTAATTTACTTAACGATTAATTCACATTATTTTCAGAAGAGATCTAAACTCTCAACCAACTTCACTTGTCACTTTAACTATTTTGTTATGAGTTACAGCGACTTCAGTGGCATTCTTTTGCACGGACTCGAAAAGTGCTATAGCGACTTTTCTTCAAAACAATTTTTCCGTGCAATGGAGGCAGAAGAGATATGTTTATGTCAGAAATCATCAAAAAATCCCAAAAGTTATTCTCAGCAGAGAAGTTGCAAGAGACAACTGATATCCTAATGATATCAAAAGGCGGTATATTTCCTATTTTGCGCTAAACTTCGGTCATAAAGAAGCTGTTTTCCTTACAAGTGCACATGCAATGTTTGGCTTTTGGCAATATTTTTTTTATATATTTTTAAATTATTCACAATTCTCATCATTATAATAGGGTATGTGAAATTCGGAGCGATAGGCCTAACTTATAAATGAAAATTTTCTCGAAAGAATTCGGGAAAAATGTAAGATTTGCTCTACGTTTAGCAAATATGCTAAGAAAAGAACGGTGCGGATGGTGAAAGTGGGCTTTTGAAGGAGGAAACTTTTAATGAAAGCCACATCACTGTTGACGCGTATTTCATTGAAGCTATTGACAACAGACGAACAGCCTTTAGGAAGCTGCCTTAATTGAAAGCCGCCGCTAACACCAAGAAAAGAGAACTTTTTGGAAACACGGGAATTTTTTTTTTTTGGAACTTCAAGTCCATTGGATTTAAACTCATGTGCCGAAGGAAAACATTCAATTTCGTCATTTAGTTGTAGGTCACTCTCAATCAAAAGACCCAAGCATAGCTTGCCCATGGAAGCTTCTTGTTGGAAAATCAGAAAAGGATGAGAATGATTATAATATTCACGACGTTGGTAAACAACGTAAAGTTTATAACGTCCTTGAAATGTCATGCTAGAGCAAAATCGTGATGAGACATTGGAACGAAGTCTGTTAACAGAAGCCAGGCTCGCAAATATATGTAGCGCGTAAGATTTAAATACAAATTAGTGAAAAATGCAAAAAAAACGCTGATGAGATCGTTCATCACAATGGCAATAGCAAGATTAGAAATTGACTCAATCAACCTATAGAAGAATTTAAGAGCAATAATTTTGAGCTAACAAATTTCTTTTTAAAGGTCCGTGAAAACAGCTCACGGGTGTATGGTGCTTTAAGCCAAATAGTAAACTGAGAAAACTTTCAAAAAGATCTCAACAGTGCTTCCATAAAGAATGTTGTGGAGTTTTTATTCAACTTTGACATAAGGAAAACACACTAGTCTTCGACTTATTCTATTCATTTACGTAACCCTTTGGATTCCCAATTTCCATAGAAGAAATTCTCGATTCATTGCACGTGTGTAATGAAAACAAGCGTGATAGTGGAATCCCCATAACATTAAACCGCGTGAATAACGAAACCGATTTGATAATTCGCTTAAAGCTTTATTTAGGAAATCAAAACTGGTCTCGAAATTTTCTCACTGGCAGGTTAGGTTCAAAAATTAGCTCAATCTGCTCAAGCCCTTGTTATTTTTTCAATGCTTTGCCGTAACAGGTACAGGAATTGATTACCGATATATTCCTTTTTTGAGAAGCTTTAGATTTAGTTTTTCCCTGAACGTTCTACGTTAAGTAATTCACTGTTATATATATGTATATATATATAATTCACTGTCATTTGTGGTGCAAGGATGTGACGCAACACCCAGAAGAGCTTGGGACAGACCTACTGTTTAGTCTACTCATTGATGCAGAATCACTTTCCGAATCGGTTCATGCTTGTCTGTCCGTTCGTCTTGTTGCCTTGTGTTCAACATGCAGTCCGCAATTTTTGAGATATTTTTATGAAATTTATTACACTACCATTTTTCCACCCAAGGACGATTGCTGCTGAAAATAGTTGGGATCGGACTACTTTTTCGGCCGGTTCCCATAGAACGCCTTATTTTGCAAAGTCACTATATGAATGAACGTAGGGCGGTGTAGAATATTTAATGATAGCCCGTGGCCCACTATAGCTTGCTTGCTTGCTTGCTTTTTATTTAAGAACAAATTTACAGATTAAAGTCATACTATTTTCTCTTTAATGATCAATTGTCTGTGTAGTAATTAACTATAATATGGTCGTATATTAAAAACTAACAAATTCTTTTTTTTTTTTATTATTAGAAGCGCTAAAAGTTTTATATTTACTCCACCTACTGTAAGGTGATTAATCAAATTTTATTGCATGAAGGGCGGAACTTTCGAAATGTGCAGTAATATAATTTTCCTAATTATTCACAAATATTTGTTAAATAATTAAATTTTGAAATCATTGTTAATGCTGCTCAAAACGCCCGCACACGCACGGGTATACATACATATATATATATATACATATATATGCATATATATAAACATACCTTTAATTGCGCTAAAGCAATAATAAAAACGATTATCACACACATACACTTATGTAATATTCAGTTCACTTATTATCGTCATTGTTTTTGTTATTATTATTGTTGTTGTTATTGTTGTTGTTATTATTGTTAATATTGTAATATTTGTATATTTAATCAAACAAAAACAACGAAATGTTAGCGTTTTTGAACCTTACACAACGCATATCATATAGAAATTTCATAAAATTTCTCGTTTCATTTTCACTTGCTCGCTGTGCTCGATGTTCGCTATTTGTCAACTTTTTCTTTTTGTACTTTTTAATGACTGATAAGAAAATATTCTAGTGCATAATATGCATATATATACATATATATATATATATATATATATATATATATATGTATGTGTGTATGTGTGTGTGTGTGTGTGTGTGTTTGTTTGTTTGTAAAGTACACTCAATTCTGCGAACACAATTGAAATTTATAATCAATATTAACTTATTTTTACTTATTTTATTATTCCTTTACAAGTCTCAGTCACTTCTGTTCTGTTGCTGTCTTATACAATTTTAACATGAGATAAATAACAGAAAAGACAAGAAATAATAAAAAAAAAAAAAAAAAACGAATACATTTTTATAGTTGTTTGTCATAGGCTTTAGATTGGTTGTGTTATTTGCAATTATACAATATGCCTAGATAATCGCATATAGGTATTTACATATACGTATAAATATATATAAATGTATATACATATATGTATATGTGCGCATATATGTCCATATATGCGTATGTATGTGATTTTATTAAACTCTCTGGGTACTTTAATTTCGGTGAGTGCTGGCTTTTTTTTATATAAAATTTTTGCTTGCAACTAAGCAAACGCTCTCATACATATATTATATACACTTAAGTTAAATGTATATGAGCGAATATAGTTGCACATGTGTGCGTGTAGTATATACTTATAGTTATACTGACTGCAATTCAGTTTGATTTTTATTTTTTTATTTTATTTTTTTATTTTTATTTTCATTTTTATTATTTTTTTTTTAAAGTTAATGCACTCTAGCAGAAGTTCAAGGCTGAACAAATCACTCGACGCAGTTGATATTTGTTCATGAACACATACACAAATCCCCAGTTAACGTTAACTTTGTTGTACTTTGTGTAAGTGTAGGAATATTTATATATATATACATATAAATATATATATATATATATATATATATATATATATATATATATGTATATATGTATATCTACACTATAGGGGCTGTGTAAATGCGAGTGTTCTTGAAATTGTTTGCACATTATATTGCTGCATGCGCATACATTTAAGTATGTGTACCTATGTGTGCGTGTGTGCATGTGTGTGTGTGTGTGTATTTATTTGTAGAATATTGCAAAAAAAAAAAAAAAAATGCGATCATTTTCAAAGTTAATATGAAGATAAACAAGATTTGCAATCTTTTAGACGCTCAAACACATTGCAATCCACTCGCTTTATATTGCTTAATCACACATTAAAAGGAGCAAGAGGGCGCGGCATGAATTATTCGCAATAATACATTGATCAATAATTCCCGGGACGACGTAAGAAATACAAATTTTCTTTGGATTTACAAAACTCAACTTTTCAATACAACGCTTCTTTAACATTTTGGATACATTTTTTAGAGAACAATATGTCAAAACACTTACAGTACGTTTCAGTTTCCACAATGACGTGGTCATTTGATTCAAATCGTTTTTGCTGGGAAATACTTTTAAGACTTATAAAAAAGATGCCACTTGCTGATGATCAGGCCTAGAGAATATGGTAAGCAGCATTTCGAAACTCAACGCATGTTATTGCGCAAGCGCTTCAAACCAGTACCACTATCAACTTTTTTCTGTTATTGTAGAAAAAGGGCTTTCTCCTCCCCAAATTTTTATTCAAAACAATGAATTCGCAGCCTTCTGATGGCTTTAACATATCAGCTATTTTTGATAACTCCACTAACGAGAAAAGTTTGCACGATTTTTTTGATATTTTCTGGCGTAACCCACTCTTTTCAGCGCCCGCTGCTTTCAGTATAATCGGGTTTCTTACGGCTTCATTTCAAACCGACATCAGCAAGAAAAAAGAGAAAATTTGTCATACCATTTTTCGTCGTAGGGACATGTAACTGCGCGTCCCGGAATTTATTGATCTACGAGGTGTATGGAAACATTTTCAAACGATTTGCAAAACAACTAAGAAAGACGTATATGTGTTTGTCTTATAATAAATCTTAAGTTTTTTACATTGTTGGACATTCTTTATTAATGGGCTAATCCTCGTCAATTTCTCCCTCAACTATACTATAATTCAAGGGGGATTCCGAAGTGTTAGAGGTAAATTCCTGATCGTTGTGAGCAACGGACTGTTGAAAAACTATACCCATTATTCAATAGTTGATTTATGCTTTGAAGTTGCTTCAATTTTTACCAGACGAGTTAGTTGGTGGACCAATTTGCGAATTTGTTACACGAGGCTTATCTGAGAAAACATCTGACAAATTTCATCTTACTACCATAAGTAAATTTAGGAAATATAACGAAAACTGTTCGTATCTAAGCGTCACAACCATTTCGTAGGCATCCATCGTATATATGAGCTCTGTGTTTTTCTTAAAATAACTGCCGCTCATTACAGAAGTCAGACTATCCGCACAATCTAAAGATCACATTTACTTAATTTGACCTAAGTGGAGTTAACTGGAAGCAATACACAATATTTTTCGCTAGAGGAAGAACGCTTACAGGGGTCAACGTAAGGAAAATGGACCTTGCAAGGGGCGGTACTTACTGTGAAGGCGAACGAAATATTCTTCGATGAAAAAATTCTATTCTCTTCAATAATTCCGGATGCATTTTACACATATTATTATTTATTATGGACAACTGAGACCCGAAGTCTCGGATCGAGTGATTAACGAGCGAACATAAAATGGGAATTTTAATAAGAGAATAGTAGCATGGTTTTAATGCCGGCATCTTAGAACAAACTGGTCAACTGAGACCAATATTCACTGGCCTTTTAGTTAATACTAGGGGATATTTCTGGTCTTCGAATGTATTACAAGTACAAACATATCTTTTAGGCTACGAGTTAAAGATGGTAAGAAACAATTTCTTCGGCTTTCGGATTCTTACCTTACTTTTAGTAACACGCTTTCTTCGCGACACCATTAACATATCTATACGACTTCGACTTATTAAACTCATTATCATCCTACTCATGTTTAGCACTGATCTATTGAATATCTATTCTCCCAATCTTACTACCATGCGGTTTCCTTTGATACACGCAATCATCTAATTAGTTTTCTTTTCTTCGTTTATATAATAAATCGCTTTTCTTTTAATAAATTCACTTCGCGCTTTCCTAACATCAGACTTACTTTTAACCCGATATCATGTTCTTTCCAGACTTAGATTCTAAACATGGTTCTTGTTTAAACTTTAAACGAATAGAACTAAGTGCGATATTATCGCTCATTCGTTCAGATCGGTGTCGCCGATTGGTTAGATTCTTATTCGGATCAACTGTCGTAACGTCTGGTCTGTCAAGTGGTAAATTTGTTTCACTTGCAGCTAAGTTTTAACTAGCGCTGACATACATACAATAACTTACTCTACGCTTAGCTTACATGTGGTACCAACATGAGAGAGAAGGCTCTTGTGTGCTACATGTATGCAGTTTAAATCTCTATAAATTGCAAATAATAGTTTGTTCTATGCCGTGCACGATGTAGTGATTACAACACTGCCTTTTTATACCGTACACCACTTAGGGTACAAACCTATATTAGGTTTGTACGGATGTATGCAATACTCAAAAGGAAAGACCCACATTTTATTATATCGATGAAATTATTATTGAATCGATCTAATCTTGTCTGTCTATACGTCCGTCTTGCTTCTTGTGTTTAACCTATAGACCGCAAATTTTCCGATATGTTGTGGAAACTTGGACACTGGCCTTTTGGACCAAGGACGAGCATTACTGATAATGATTCGGATCGAACAACTTTCTAGACCGCTTCCCATGTCGATGCCCACCGTATTACGCCTTGATTTAAAAACTCGTTATATGAACGACTATGGGGTAGCATAGGGTATTTAATTTTTGTATTTATATTTGTTTCTAATTTGATCTATGGCCACCATTTGAGGATGTACATGGCAAATCTTTGATTTTCTCTGTTAATTTTTGCGGTTACAAATCTTTCAACAGCATATGGCAGTTGTACAAAAGAGTGAACGTAAAGAAAGGAATAACAGTACGTATATCAAGGATATTGCACTGGATATATGAAAGTTTAAGGCTAAACTTAAAGCCATCAATAAAGGCTTAAAGCTAGACTAAATTTCGGGAAAAAAAAAGTCATCGAATGGTTGCTTACTAGAGGAGGCGGAAAGTCGATTCATTCAATTTTTATACGTCATATAAAATTTTGGGTTCGTAATAACGATTTCTATATATGGAAAATCCGATACACGTCCTATGGTAGATATATTTTTAAATTTTATCAAAAACGTAACAGAAATCAGTGATAAAAACTTAAGCGAAATATTTTTGCAAAAAAATCTCCTTTCAACGACTTCGTGTTGTCTAATATTTACCCCTTTAACAATAATCGCATCAATCAGTATATGAATCTGAGATAAATGAATGGAACGAACATATGAAAACTTAATATGTTTTTATATACCATCTAAGCTACATATGGAATTCTCTTAGTTGCAGCCATTCGTACACATATGTGTAAATTAATAAAAATGCGATAGTAAGAATAGCAACACAAAGCATACATAATGTGTATTATATAAAGAGCTAATAAAAGCAAATTATAAGAACACTGACAACTCTTACCATTAAATACACGCATTCTTGCTCTACTTCACCTTCATCACCTCTTTCCTTTCGTTATGTCTCTGCCTGCTGCCAACTCAAATAAACAAACAAAGGCTTTAGTCGCTTTATTCCTTTAAAAGAAACGAAAGCGAAATTTCCGTTGTTATGTGTTCTAGAACACTGTTAACGAGCACATGTTTGCGTGCATATATATACATACATATATGTGTCTGTCTGGCCATTGCTTCTGTAATCCTTACATATTCAATATAAGTATCTCGATACATGTACGAAACGGTTGAATTGAACGAGACCAGCAATGAGAACTTATTTATGTATCTTCTTTTGCTACTTCTTCCCTTCAATTTTCATAATTTTAGCAAACGAAACTTCAAGACGATGCGTCAGCTGTCTGCCTTTTGTTCTCTTTCGATGATTAATAGTAATTTTTTTTAGTTTCTTTTCCTTATTCCTACCTTCCCTTCATCGAACTTATGGCTTTTGATTTTCGGACATATACCGTTAGTTGCCTTCTAGTAACTAAATATTTATTCTTACTTTAAATTTGACAGACGTCTACCATGAAACATGCAAATGTTTATGTTATTTATATACATAAATTTATGTTATTTTATACATGCATGTTATGTTATTTAAATACATTCTTTAAATCTATTAGAAAAGAAATTATGCTCAATTATTCCGCGAATTAGTTTATTAAATGCATTGTTATTGAGAACTTTAAGGAAGAACGAAAGAAAATTTTAAACTGCAATGCGTTATGAAGAAATTCTGGGGAAATCCCTTGACACGTTTCCCTGCAAGTAACTACAGTAACAATTATGAATGTTTTAACAAATGCATAATATTTTCTCGTAAGAGGTGGTAAGTGTACGAGAGAATTTCATAACGCATTAGGCTGATGACTCATTGAAGAATTTTAAGAAATAACAGGCACGTTATACACGAAACATACATTATGCGAAGAGAAACCTTTATGTAAACTTAGAATGAATGATCTTATCGTTGTGTTTTTCAGGAGAATTTCACCGCTATTGCATCATCATTCTAGACTAATAATTTTCATAGAAATGTCGTTGAAAATTTATACATGCGTGCATGTATGTGTGCCTTAATTAAAAAAGCAAGTAGTAAGAAAGTTTTGTACGCCCTAGAAAGAATATTGAGCACTTACTCATCGTTACAAGCAGTTACATATATGTATATATGTATATATACATATATGTATATATGTATATATACATATATGTATATATGTATATATACATATATGTATATGTATATATATATAAATCCTAATGTTTACGTTATTTTATGGATAGCTTACAGTCCTTTTAAGAAGAAATTATGATAGTTACGCTCACCAAATCGAGGGTATGGATGTAGCCACGTGCTACAAAAATATTGATTAGGCATCTCTCAAAGCTCATTATTGACAAAATTTAATATTGAAATGAAAACTTGGAATAAATTTGAAATTGAAATTCAAAGTTTCCTGGCTCACGTTCGTAAAGTGGATAGGGATAAAATTAGCTCCATCGAGTCACATATGTACCCACAATAAAAACAAAACTGTATCTTTTATATTATGCTGGTCCAAGAATTCATTCGCATATTCTCAAGAGATTCTTAAAATATCGGCACAAGAATTGCGCTGATTGGCTAATCCACTTACCCGCAATATATATACACATATATATTTGACAATATTTTACAGTCTGATGTGAGAGCGTTGGTCTAAAGGAAAGTGACTTTTGTTAGTAGAAGACGTGTTATACTGGAGTATAAAATGTAATCTTGGATATATAGAGCACAAAAAAGGCAAAAAAAAACTAAACCGAAACTGTACGAGTCCATATTATTTTTAAACGGTTGCAACCCTGAAGCGACGTTTGTCAGAATTTCATTCCACTTTAATCTTTTGTGTACGAGTTTTACGAGTTTCTCTAGATAGCCTAGATTATGCTGTAGTTGGCAAGAAGAGAACCAACTTCGGTACATAACTCAACTGAAAAAATTAATTTCATCATCAATTAGCCCTAAAGTGATCTATAAATGAAAAAATCGAAAATTTAAGGAAAAAAAAAATCGTCAAATGCGAATTTAAAGATTATAATCACATTACGGGTGTATAGGTCTACAAGTCAACAGGCCAAATCCGTGTAGCCATAACAGGAAAAAATGCCGTTTCCAATTGTATTGGAAAGCGATTTCTCCTTCGAAAGTAACGATTTTTGTATGGTTTGTTGGTTTGACCGATTACGTTGAACGCAAGTGATGTTGGAGAGAGGAAGTGGTGCCGGGACACAGCGAAAAGGTCCTCGAAATTATTCTCAATAATCGAAAACTGAAGTTGTAGTATAGATGTAGCTAATATTCTCTCCACTACTTTGCATGAAAGTTAGGACACGGAAAAGCGGTTTTCCGAACGGGTATAGCCTTTGGTCGCTGCGGACTGAAAGTATCAACGTGTTATTGATTCGTCGCGTTGGCACAACGGCGTGAGTTGAAGTTCGAAATGCTGTTCCATCCCACGAATTCTCTAGATCTGACTTCAGCGAGTATTTTCTTTTTTTTTGTAAAACTCAAAAGAAAGCTTCAGGAAAACCAAGTGATGAGGCCATTGCAATAACTGAAGGTTATTGTGAAGATCACCACCGATTATGCGGTAAGAAAGGCGTCGAAATATCGAAGAAGCCTTGAACAGATTCTTTTACTTTTGAAAGAAACTGTGTTCATGTTGAATAAAACTGAATTTTACGAAAAAAATATTCTTTTTTTCTTCTTATTTAGCCCCGGGATTTATTGGCCGATGTGTATGTTATTTATAAAAATTATTGATTTTGTTTCGATCGTTATTAGCTTTTTAGTAGTGTTGACCAAATTCTTTCGTGCTTCTAATTGTACCAAACGAAAGAACAAAATTAATATAACTTCACCTTATTGCGGTGGACATAAGTAGAACCTGGTTTGCAAAATTTAAATGAATGCCCATTAAGCTAACATGACAACATCTATAGCAATGTCTGTAGCAAACCTTTATAAAAATTATTTAAGTAAATAAAAATTAACAGCAACAACAGCAACAACAACGACAACAACAGTAACAAATATGTGTATGTAAACGTCTACTCAAAGAAAACGATTATACATACAGATAGATAATAAAGTTTTAAATAATGGCAACGTGATCTTTTCAATGTGAGACTTTGGCCACCAGACACATTCGGGTGTTAATTACATGTGAGCAATGAATGTTTCATACAATCCGCTACAGCCGATTAAATTCAAATTTTTAGTTAACAATTTTTCGAATCCTTTTTCTATAAACTTTCTAAATATTATTTATTTATTTATTTACTTATTTCTTCGTTTTATCAGTTGTACAACAAAACTAGACAAGAATATGATCGCTCAAAATTATAGAGGAAGTAAAAATGAGTCATAAAATTTGTAAAAGACTTGAGATTTATTCGAAGACATTAGATAACAAGTCACATCGCACGGAAAAGCATTTGACAACTGAATTTTACAAAATAAAGACTTGTAATGCAGTGAAAGCAGAACAAAAGACCCGGGGCAGAAAGAAATGAAAAAAAGGTGTTCGCAAAGTTTTCTGGGTGATAGCGGAGAACGCTTTAAATCATCCTTGAACCTAAACTGATGTGGGAAGACGATTTTAAATTAAATTCTTTTCCTAAAGAATTGACTTTCTTTTTTTCGCAGGTGATCGCCAATTAGTGACCCCACACTGGGGACAAACCATCACAAAACCCCTTTCGCATTACCTCGAGGTGGACTTTTATGTATTCTTGATCCTTATACGCGCGTTCTCGCATTATTAGATTAGGGAATCGGATGTTGTCTTCGTGCGGATTTATATCCAAGCATGTCTTGCAAAAAACCGGCCCTTACGGTGTCAATTAACACGACCACTAGCAGGTTACCTGACATATTTCCTATTTCCAGAGATCTGAAAAGCAGGTTTCCCGAACATGCCCAAGTCTGACGGACGAAAATAGTGTGCTGCGCATCGTCGTTTATGCCTCGACATAGATCGTATGCGGTCTCTGCACGTGGGTTGAAACAGCACAAACAACTTGAAAAATATCCATTACCACTGAACAATTGGATTGGAAAAATGTCAACTGGTTCCGTGTTTTCTTCCCAACCATCGTTCTACGTTTGGTATGAGGGTGTAGGTCTGTGTCTCTTTCGAGTCATTTTCCCATCGTTGCTACCAATTATCAACACTCTCTGCCGGCTTTTAAGTAAGCAGAGATGATTTTCAAGGGATCTTCGATGCTATATTTCAAAGTGTTATCCATATTTACTTGATCTAATTAACTCCTTGAATCAGTTATGAAAATCATAACAAGAGGATTAATGAATTTGATATACGTGCGAAAATTATAACAGGAAATTTAATGGGAAAAAATCATTAAAAATACTCGCTTTTTAACCTTAGCCTCAGCAGGTTTTTTCAAAAAAAAGTATGAAACTCTTTTTTTAATCGAGAGCAAATTTCATATTGCGAAATATTTTCATTAATATCAGCCGTTATTATTATTGTTAATGTTAAAATAGTAATCAAAAAATTCTCTTCTAGACCTTTTTCTAACTATTCGAACTCAAAATTACGCTTAAACTAAGAATATATGTGTAAAGTGTCAGGATTTTATCTTAATTTATGGCGGAAGGAGGGACATAGTTTAATTGACGCAGAACTTAGATCCAATGCCTATTTCTGCATCTTACGAGTCTATGTAAATCACGCTTCATTGATGATAAACATATCATGTAAAGTGTAGCCTGGAAACTCATGCCCAGGAGTTCTTGTAAGCTCATTATTTAATACCTTACATCACTTGTGATACAAAGATATATTACGGTGGGCGGAGGTACACAACGTTCAGAAGCCCTAAACGTAAATACATCTTTTATTATACCGATCGATTTAGAAACGCTTTCTAAGAGGTAGCTTGTAAGCTTGTCTCTCTCTCTCTCTTATTTTTGTGTTTAAACTGCAGGCGGCAATGTATAGAGATTTTTTGTTGAAATTTGGTATGCAGAAGTGTTTTAGCCCCAGGACGAACGCTATTGAAAATGGTTCGGATCGCACCATTTTCTCGACCACTTACCGAACAAAGCCTTATTTTCAAAAGTCGTTATATTAATAACTGCATTAAGTGGCGTAGAGTGTTTATTGGCGACCTTAGCCGAGTACAATGTTTTTACTTGTTTTCATCTTGAAATTCGGAAGGCCTTAATAACTATTTAAATATTTAAAATTTAACATTAATACTTATCATAAGCAAGTTGTGTAATAAGAATGCATTAAAAAATTTGAAATATAATTTAAAGTAGCTTGATTTTGTTTAATGTTAGAGTTCCAGGAAAAATAAATTTAATAAACTTTTTTGTAATGAAAAAGAATGGTATATAAAAAACGTATAAGGATTTCATGAGCCTGCTTTGGAATGTGAAGAAAATTAGTAAATCAGGCAAGTCGCCAGAACTTCTATGAGAAAATAGTTTTTTTTTTATATTTAAAAATTAAATATTGATGGTCACGAGACCAGACAGTAACACAATTAGACTGAAAGCATATGGCAAAGAAATTAATTGTAAAGCTTAACTATTCAATTTGCGTTGTTGTTCGTTGTTCGTTTTTTTTTGCTTATATTATTACGTATATGCTTTTGTTCCGCGTTTGAGAATTTCAATTGCACTTCCGTTAATGTGTAATAAACTCAATGCGTTAACTTTAAGAAAACTAACAAAACACATCTGGACGGGCGGACGGACGGATAGATGGATATTATTCAAAAGACCCAGGTTTTGGATGAGGTGTAAAAATTATTAAGTCTTCCGAGAATATTAAAATGTATTCATTAAATTCGTACTCGTACGGTCACAACTATTCAGATAGGAACTAATTAAAGGTATCCTCCTTTCGATTTGCATAGATTCTGCAACAAATGCAACAATTTCATTGAATTCATTTCCAAAATTTGCTTACATACTACAACAAAATTTTGATAATTCATCTAAATGCAATTTTTTAACCTTGAGTCAGAAACTTGATCTTGATATACATAAATCACAAAATATTTAATGAAGTGATTAAGTAACAAAGAAAAAAAAGCAAAAGTGCTTTCTCTCATACTTTGTTTTGGCATTTTTTTTTTACAAATAATTTTTGTATTTTGCAAACTCAAATGTAAAATCTGCAGAGAGCTTATTAGAATCGTTGTTTACTTACATTTATTTGTTGTGTATGTCTCTTTCATATTTAATTTGAAGTCACGTTTTCTTTGTTAAACAAATTCGATGACGTATATAAGCTCACCTACGGGCTGATTAAGAATAAGTTCTCTTAATCGTTTCGCATATACATACATTTCTATGTATTAGAGTTATTAAAAAAAAAAAAAAAAAAAATGAAAATAAACAAATAAAACAATATTTTGAATTAGTATTTAAAAGTTTGCATTACGACGCATTTCAATGTTTCATGTGTTCTTCGTTTTTAAAATTCTATTTTCATTAAATTTTAATAGCTGCAACAAAGCGCATCCGGAAGCAATCTCATATATATATATATATATATGTATATATATATATACATATATTTATTTGCGCTTCTTTTTATTTACATATACAAATATATGTGTGTGTGCTTTCAAAATTACAAAATTATTTAATTCTGTTAACGTAATATCGGTCGTCTTTTTTTTCTTTTTTTTTTGTTCTTGTTCTTTGTGTCCGTTTTCAACGGTTAAAAAAAAAAATTTAACCAGTTTACTATTTTCTTTTTATTTTGCTTTTTTTTTTTTTATTATTTCTGTTCTTTCAATATGTTATTATTTTAATTTAGGTTAACACATTGCGTTCTGAATACACAATTTACAATGTACATGTATATATGTTTGTATAATTATTTTTTTCTGTGTATGTTTGTTGGTTTGGTTTTCCACTTAAATTGACGTAAGAAACGAAACTGAAATTCTTTTTGCCGCTATTTTGAAAAAACGTCAGCCGTTCATTCTCCTATTCGTTGAGTAGTTCTAATTCGCGCACGTATAATGCTTATGTTCTTGTTTTGTTGCTGGTGTTGTGATATGATGAAATTCCATTTGCATTTATGCTATATTGGTCTCGTGGTTGCCGTAGTGGTAGTGGTAGTAGTGGTAGTAGTAGTAGTAGTTATATTATGATTTGTATGTTCACTTTTATTTAGTTTATTTAAAAGTTCTCTTATTGTCTCTTGCTCTCTCTCGCTTTATAAACGAGAGCCGCAATGTAAACATAATCTAAACAAAATCTTTAATCATCGGCATACACTCAGCCGCTCTTGCACAAGTACACTTAATTTTTATATGCATTCAATGTATTTCACATCTAGAATCACATAAGAATTTTTTTGTAAATTGAGAAATTTTGTTTCTCTGTACTCTTTTCATTTTTTCTCTTTTATCGTTTTCATTTATATATAACATATTCAAGCGATCGACAGCTCACATCTTTACACCATTGGGAAGCTTATATTTAACTGGTATCTTACACAAAAATGTGACATAAATTTGCATTCCAAAGTATTTTAAATAATTGCTGCCAATATGTTGTACTGTTTTCGTATTCAGCAGTAATCAAAATCACATTTTCCTAAAACGTGAGTGCAAAATGAGTACAAATACTTAAATAATTCCGAATAGAGAGAGCCTCTTAGCGATTTCGAAATGAAATTTGCTTTAAAATATACATATATGTGTCTTTTCTAAAAAAAAAATATCATTTATGGGAATTTATGTTTCTTATACTCACCGTCATCGAAAAATAATATCATAAGGCCGTAAGTAATGCAGAGACAAATCTCAATCTCAAATATACAAATACGATCCACTCAAAAAAAAAAATGGAGAAAATTGAAAAAAGGCAAAATTTTTGAATATTGCTTACTGTAAGTAAGTAAAGTAAGTAAAATACGGGATACACGAGTAAAAGCTTGCATACATGCTCATCAGAGCCTACTTGAATTATCGAATACTTGAGCTGAGAAACCAGAAATTGGTAAGCAAAATAATCTCTTCAAACAAATGTATAGGTGAAATGACAAGTGCATACGCAGGGATCACACGTTGTCTTTTTCACGAACCGCTTTGACACAAAAACAAGTAAGAATGTTATAGTCGGGCAAGGCCGCCCTTCGGATACCCTACATCACTTCGTTCAACTAATAACGCACCATGAAAGCCTCGACATTGGAGGATACTCAAACGTCAACGCGATCTTGATTTACTTGTCAAGAATTTTATTATTTTGTTTCACTGTTTCTCTTGCGTCTGTCATAACATACATAATTATAATTAGACTGTCGCCATAGAGGCTGTATATATGGTGCGGTGTAAAAAAGAGGCTTGTACGATTCAAATTCTCTATGGTTAACTTATTAAGGATCAACTCTCATCATGAAATATTAAAAATTAGACCTTTTTGACATGTAGAGGCTTATTCTTTCATTTTCATTACCCCGTCTGATCCAAGGTTATCACATCAATTTAGAATGCTCAAATTCTACTACTAAGCGATTTTTAGTCACTTGTCTGAAAATTACACTAGGTTTTCGCACAACGGCAAACAAGGCTTTATATGGGGAACGAGTGGTCCAATCCAAAGCATTTTCAATAGTGCTGATCGTTGGGCCAAAATACATCGGTCTACCAAATTTCACCAAAATATCTCAAAAACGCCACATGTGGATTGAGCAAAAGCAAACAACCCGGACGGAGGGACGGACAAGCTCACATCGATTCAGAGAGTGACTGTAAATCAATCGGTGTAAGAAAAAGTTAAGTCTATCTCAAAGTCTTCTTACATCCGCGCACAATTAATATATCCTTGTATCACTAGTGGTGTAACGTATAGTTAATTACTTAAAATTAAATTTGCCAATTGAACAAGCGATAGCCCCACAATAGGCATTTATTCGTCGTTATACGCCGCACGTTCGGCATAGCCCAGCGTTTATCCAGGAAACGGCCATTCGCAAGTTAAATTTCGGATCTGTGGTGCTTTGCTGTCGACCTGTGTTTCATCGACTGTTAGCAGCTATATTCTCGTTCAAACCCGATTGATTCCCATCAACTAACTAGTGCAGCACCGAATATTAAGACGAATTTATTTGCAATTATTTACTTTTAAAAAAAAATATTTTGGTTTGACACAGATGTTTACTTATAAACTCCGCAAAATCAAACACAATCGAGATAAACACAGCTGTTCGGGAAGCCCATTGTTAAATTTACATTCTTTCCATTGCACGCGCCACACGCAGTGTCATTTGTCATTCAACCCATATTTTACTTCTTATAATTACATCTACCGCATTCAAAGTTTTTTGTCGAACGAATATGAGTGAATATCTAAACAAAGAAATATCTAAAATATGTAAAGAAGTAAAAAAAGTACATTGCTTGAGGGAAAAATGAAATTTCTATAGTCTATAATATCAGATGGGTTTTTTTTTATTTTTTTGTGTAGATATCGTAGGCTCACCCCTGAAATATATATATATAAACTTGTATCAACATTGATGTTCTCATCGCACGCCCTTTGACCGGTTTCGCCATGTTTTCAATTTCCAATGCTTTTGGTAAATGAATGAAATAAAGCTAATTAATTTTTGCGGCCAGAAGGATATTTCCCACAGCCACAAACGCGCAGGCAAACGGACGGACAGACATGCTTAGATCGATTGAGAATTCAATAATGATATCTTTGTAGGATCTCCAGAGCCTCCTTCTGTTTGTTGCGACAAGATGAGTGTCCAACTTGTTATGTGCAAAAAATCACGTGATTTAGATCCTTGCATCAGTTTGTGGTATTAGTACAGCTTGTGGGTTGGAAAATACCTTCTATGGTCGCCAAAAAACTTGAACATGAGATAGGTATTTACCGAAACACATTTAACTTTTAATATTGTAGGAAACATATTGATAGGTAGTGGATACGCAGCGACAAATATGTTGTCAAGTTAATTATAATTGTTAGTATGTGCACATATCGATAAAGCTGCCTCGATTTTCTTACTGAAATGCCCTCATTATCGCCTTTTTTTGTCTTATCATCTTATTATTATTTCTCGATGTTTGTCTGAGCTTTCAAAATTCATGTTAAAATGAGTGAGATTTTAAATTATGAAAAGTGTGGCAAAAGGCAATCGCATAAGCAGCGAACGGTGAAATTACAATATATAAGAACCCATGAATAAGCTCCAATCCCTGTTTCGAAAGCAGATGACTTTAATGCGGACGTTTAGACGGTAGAATAGAAAGACTGAAAAAATTAAATGAACCTTCAGTCTTGCATCCATCATCCATGTTTAGCGTAAGAACACAACACATTCAAATCCTGGATTCTTAAGCATGAACTGAATGAATGAAATCCGCATACGTATGTTTGCTTTCTATGTATAAATCCCTTATACTGTTACTACTATACCTTAGATATATTTCACTACGACAATTTAAGTATTTCGTTACTTCCCTCTGTCCACTTCGTTGATTTTTCTAGTGGACCTTAATTTTCCTTGCTGGTTACATGTAAGCATGCACGCAATGTGCAAACGTATTTGCAAAAAAAAAAAAAACAAATACTCATTTAACTTATTTGCACGTAAACAGTTTCGAAATATACACAAGGCATTTACTTGCTTATAACAGAAACAACGAAACGTATGCAACAAATACTGATACAACGCCGCAACAATAAAACAAGTTCAAGTTCGAGGAAAATTGTCGGCCGGCTTTAGTGAAGGAAAACAATAAACAAAAGCGAAAAAGCAACGAACACGCAACAGCTTATTGCAGCATGTTTGACGGCTAACTGCAAGTGATTTGTTTGAAAGTGCTAACTTGGGCGTATGAGGAACTTATGAAACTATTACTAAATTCTTCTCCTCTCGCTCTTGCCCCAAGTTTATGTTATTTTACAACATGTACCTTTTCTTAGGTTACGCTTAAGCTAGACTTTTCTTTCGCTTAAAATTCAATTCATACATGTTCGTTAGTATAAAAGCGAAGAGAATAAGGCTTAAATTTTGAATTGCTGAAAATACTGCACATGCATGCATATATGTATGTATATATATGTAAGCAGTTTCAATCAAAAACAACATGTTGCTGTTAGTCTAGCGGACGACCTAGTTAATTGTTTTGCTTTTTTATTATAATTGTTATTGTAGTAGGAAAAAAAAGTAAAGAAATATTTTATGCTTGGTTTAGACTTTTTTTTTTTTAGTGTAGCTGTGCTAGTTATAACTGTTGCACACAAATATGTGTATGTACAATATCTATTAACATGTTTTGTTTATTCTCAGATGGAAAAGGTCGCTTTCTCTTTTCTTTTCTTTTAAATAGAAAATCAAAAATCACCATAAACACAACACTCTACATATGATCGGACGTGAATACGTAAGAAACTCAAAATTGCGAACTGAAGGTAAAAATAATTATTCAGTAAAAGTTAAAAAATTCCCTAAGTCCATGTTATATGAATAAGTCTAAATTTGTCTATATACACTATGTCTCCATGTAGGGACTGACCTTTATGTTATGTAAATATTACGTTTTTATTCAAATACATGATCAATTCATTTACATTTGTCTGAAGTGACATATTTATTATAATAATTTAATTGTAATAATTTTATTCGCGAAACAGGTCTAAATATATAGTGAAAAGAAAGAAAAAGAATACAAATATTTTTTTTTATCGTTAAAAGACTAATACAATGCTTCATCTTACACTGCGTGTGTTGTTAAACGTGATTAAGTGCTTTAATGGGGAAGTTGTTCTCTGCAACTCAGAATAATTTGCAAACTATTTTCATTAACTCATTCATGCTTTTCTCCCGCTAGAAGGAACGAACGCATTATCATTTAAAAGTCGGTCATTCTGCTGACAGCGGTCCTTTCAAAATGATGGCAACTTATTTCTGCGATGATGTCTTTAGAACGTATTTGCTTTTTAAAATAGGAAGGGGTGTAGAGCTAGCAAGGTCGTTTTACTTCACGGGAAGAATAATGTGAACACTTTTTGTGGCTTGATCGTCTCGCCTTCGTCTCTATCATAGCTGTTGTTAATATTGTTTGCTTCGTTAGACTCTAAAGTCTATAGTGGGTCACGGCTCGCCATTGAACACCCTACACTATGGGAAATGGTCGAAAAAGTGTTCCAATCCTATGCAACTTCGATAGTGTTCCATATACCAAGTTTAATAAATGTATCTCAACAATTGCCACCTTTAAGTTGAACACAAATAATTCGACGGACGGACGGACGGGCGAATAGGCAGACAAGCTAAGCCCGACACAAAAAATGCTTCAGTTACTCGCAATTTTAGAATAAGTTTTTGTATGCGTAATGGCCGTCAGATCCGAACCATTTTCAATAGCATCCGTGGTTTGCCGGGAAAAGTGTTTGAAAGTTGGCTTTAGAAATTTCGAAAATCCTTTTTAGCTAAGATTCACAAATTCGAAAATTTCCAAAAGGCAAAAATATTATAGACATGTCCTTTCAGCAGTAAGGATATTGAGTATGTGCATAAGTGTCTGCCCCATTTTCAGTAAAACTGAAAGAGCATTCTATAAACACTTAAGGGTGTTATTTTGCTTGAACTTGATGTGTTGCTCAGCAACAACCAAAACTCCTATCACATAAGCAGGAAGCAGTACCTTGGGTTAGGGTAGAACATTCCAGATAAGAATCACAAACATTTCCTGAGCGAGTTTTATCGTATGAGCCCGTATTTTCTCACGGAATTATTTGAAACTTTTGGCATATCGGTC
Organism: Glossina morsitans morsitans; assembly: GCA_001077435.1. NCBI lineage: Eukaryota > Metazoa > Arthropoda > Insecta > Diptera > Glossinidae > Glossina > Glossina morsitans. The sequence continues at coordinate 9,213 of CCAG010008762.1, read as the reverse complement.
GTAGGTTTTGTCCCAGTAGCGTTTGTTGCTGTCGATAGCTCTCCGTAGTGGTGTTCACGTTTGATCGGAACAAATTATCACATACCACAGCTTGCACCGCGTTGACTAACCCGCCTTGGGTAATAGGCGGTTTCATCGTGAACTTTAATGGTTCACTTACCCTGCATCACGGTTATTTGGACTTTGGATGTCGTAACCTCTACTCCGCCATTTATAACTCGTAAAGATTGAATAATGCTATCAATTGAACTAAGTAAGGAAAAGTGAAATTTCCCACAAGTGACTCAGAACTACTTGAGTACGCTTTAGTGAGACAATTCTTACAGTTGCGTATATATTAAGATAATACTTTCACATGAAGAAGTCACAAATGTCTTCAGCGCCTTACAATACCTTTTACACGCTCTGTTAGAAAAAGGTGGGCACTTATTCACACAACCAATGTAAACAGAGGTATAAAACAATATTGGGCATTCGAGAACGTGATCGTTCACTATTCTGAACTTATGCGGATCTTCAATGTTAAATTCCACTGGAATGTGATTCTAATTAATGTAAAACTTAAAATGCATACCACGTTCACTACGAATCTTAAAACAGTTTTTTGCTAACTTTTTGTGATCAGTTATGTGCCGATTGCTCCCATTCACATATAGTATACGTAGGATAGAAGAGATGAAACATTAATCTCTCTAGTACTTAAAGTTAAGAATTTTTTTATATTTATTTATTGACAAGTTTTTGTACATAAATATGTACTTCAATAAAAATCTGGGTTCAGGATCTCACTGGCATTCTAAAGACAAGTTGGCATGATTTTAGTTCAGAATGACTACATTCCTTTAAGTGTGCACACACGTACTTGTGCAGGCCTTGTAATGTTCGATTATTTTTATAGAAGCGTTTCCAAGAACATTTTACTATCGATATTTTGCTATTTTCTTTTAAATTAGAAGGCAACCTGTTCCTTGCATGTCTTTTCAAATTTACACTTGAGATTTCTTAAATTCGTTATATTTCTCGCATTGAAGTGTGATTGATTTTGCAAATAGGATACGGTGTGGAGGTCAACCTTCTAAATAGATTTGAAGACACGTATCTCTTTAATTGGTAATAGATTTACATACACACTTGCAAAGCATGAGTGTTGAATAACGTATCGATGGCTTGTATACAATTTTCTACGCTCCGTTTTGCATAACATGAAGAGTTTTTAGCACGTTGCCGTTTTTCCCAATTTCAATTTTTGTTCTGAACATTATTTGTTTTTTAGTTTGCACAAAATTTCAATTCATTGAACTAGTTTCGTTTTCAGCTCCTTGATGTGCAAGTCCCAGGATAGGTTGCTTTCTAATATTTTGCTGTGTAAATTTCCTTTAAGCTTTTCCCGTCAACACATGCATATACATACAAAGGGAAGGAAAAACTGAATATATACAAACCGAGCAAAACTCTAATATCGTGTAAGTTCATTTTGTTTACCATATGTTCAAGCTCTGAAAGGTATAAAAAATCTCTGAAAGCTATAAAATTCCACATGTATGCCCATACCATGACAAGATGCTTGCATGTATTTTGATAATTTTTTGACTTGAAAAAGGCATTTATTGAAAAAATTGATGCAATATACATTAAATCCATCGTTTACTATAACTTTTTCGAACCTTTCTAGCGACATGGCGACAGAGTGTCGAAAGAACGGCATTAGTTTGGCAGCAATCCAATTATCGACCCATTCTCGCACACTTTCTTCAGCATTTCAAAACGCGTGCCAGCCAAGCCATGCTGCATCGATCTGAATAAGTGGCAATAACAACGCGTTATGTCGGGTGAGTACGCTGGCTGAGACTAAATTTACCATCCGAGCCGCTGCAGTGTATCTTTGAGAACTCCTGCAACGTCTGGCCGAGCGTTGTCATGCAAGAAGATGACTTTGCGTGTGTTAACCGCTATTGCTGGTCTGTTTTGCAACAGTATATCGTCCAATTTATTTAATTGACGTCTTTAGACATCTGCAGGGCAGTAGGACAGTTTCATCCGGTGTTAGCAACCCGTAATACTCGACAACTTGTTGATCCCACAATATGCAAAGAAAAATTTTATGGCTGCGAACATTCCGCTTCGGTGTCGATGCGGATGGTTCTCCTGGACTAACCCGTGGCTTTTTGCGTTTGGAATTGTTGTAATAGATCCACTTTTCATCGCCTAATCGTAATACACGATTTTTACCTGACAAGCAATGAAACAGTGATATTGAAACAGTTCGAAATGACATTTTCAGTCAATTTGTACGGCAGCCATTTTCCGCCTTCTGGATCTTCCCCATCCCATGTAAACCTTTAGAAACAGGTGCTTCGTCAACTGCTAACTTATTCGAAAGTTTTTTGAGTGTTTGAGCGTGGTTTCATCCCATAAGTCTTGCAATTCATTGTCTTCGAACTTTTTTGGTCCTGCAAGCCGTGGTGCAGCAGCATCGCCTTAAGCGTCTAGAAGTGTTTAATTAGCTTCGGCAGCAGATTTCTTTAATTCAAACAACAAAAGTAGTGAATGTCGAAAATGCAATTTTGAGCATTCCATGGTTAGCATCTGCGTACACTGGATGACTCAATAAAACTAAACGGAAAACTGTTATTTTGTGTAGAGAAGGGTCACCGTCATCGAATTTAATCGTTGTGTGCATTGATACTTCGCATTACTTTATCATTCCCATCAATAGATGTCGCTGATCAAAATACATACAAGTACCTATGCTATAGTATCATGCAAATAAGCAAAAAATGCTGGAAAACGAAAGGATCTTCTGTGCCTTAACGAACGAAAACTAATATTTACTATGTACGTTAAAATGTTTTACTCATTAGTTATTACTAACTGCCGGCTGAATGAACTAAACAAACTGATGCGTGCTTATGTATATTTGCTTACTTTGGTAAATGACGCGAGAAAAATATAGTAAAAAATTTACATCCATTCACTATTGAACGAAACACTCATAACGATGGCAACGTTATAATTGCTTCTTCCCCATTGAATGCCATGTGTTGCGTAGTGATAAGTTTTTAGGTGGGAGTGAGGTAATAATTCAATCAACAATTACTTTAAACCACACGCTCTATTATACTCTCTTTCTTTTTCTCTTTTCATTTTTCAATTTTCTCTTTTCATTTTGTTTTCTTTTGCTTTACGGCCCTCTTGCTGTCCTCGTTCTTCAAAAAATCAACTGGGAAAAATAACAACAGCACTGATGTGTTTGTGTGTAGAGGAGTAAGGCAATGACAATGACGCCTTCACGCTGTTCAAATACAAATACTGATACAAGCTGAACGCACGCATGTATACGCTCAATGTCGGTGTCCTTTTCTGTAAGTATTCTACCACCAACATTCAAGGTTATGTCGCAGTTAAACAAAGCGTCGTCCAACGACATTTACAGCAACTAAAACAACGTCAACGATGACAGCAGTTCATTCACTTGTTATACGTGAGGAATTGCTTCTTCTAAACCCATTGTTGTTGCCTTTAAAAGTTTTAGTCTGTCTGTCTGTCTATGTGTATCTGTGTGTACATAATTTGCCATATTACATTTTCTTACACTTGCTTTGTTTTACTGCTACGTATCCTGGTCCTCTCCTCTACGTAGAAAGTGCCGATCAGATAAAAACATCGTAAATTTTCTAATCGAATGTTTATTGTTTATGTTTATATGAATTGCTAAAGAAGTCTTAAAAATTTAAAGCCTCATACACATAGTCACAATTGAAAGTGGCGAATATTATTTGCATTATTAAGCTTAAGACTTTTTAGATTATGTAATAGTGACACATAGTTCGAGTCTATGAACACCTATCATCAGCATACCGCCATACCATTCCATATACATATATATCTTCAATTATAAATGGTTTTGGAACACACACATACATTTCACATCGCGTACTGGCGAATCCCTTATTCCTCATCCTGCCTCAATTCGCTTTTATACATATGTTTTTATTATATTATGTACTCTGTAACAGAATACAAAGTGTCAGAAGAGAGGCATTTCTCTCCTTTATGTATACATACATATAAGCAAACAAGACATCGCAAAATTGTTGAGCTTACAAACTGTTGTAAAGTTTTGTGAAAACCTTTTTTGTGTTTGTATTCTTTGCTCTTTTTTTTAGTTTTACTTTTTAATGTACATTGCGATGTAATCTTATGCCTTTGAGTCAATGTCCTTGCTTTTGTTTACTTTGTTGCAGAAGGATAACCATTGAAAGATTGCTTACATTTCACTTTTATAGTTAAATACACATTCGTGTACTGTTACTTTCGATAGCATTAGCATTCACTTTTGATAACACCAGATGTTTAAATATGCTTATATGTGTGTGCGTATATATCTATATATATATATATATATAGATATATATATAGATACAGATAAGTGTACGTTTAAATGTTAGCGTTGTAAAGGTTATTAGACTGTACGCACAGACGAGCAGACATTATTTTGACTGCTCCTTTAACGAAAATTAAAAAAAAAAAAAAAGCAAAATTCAAAAAAACGGAAAGTCTGGCAGAGTTCAATATCACTTCTAGACAGCGCATTGACTTCTATACATATACAAGGAAAGGAAACAAAGAAATTATTAAAAAAAAAAAAAAGAAAGCTTTTTCATAATATATGTAATACTTACGTGAAGGAGCAGCCAGACAAAATTAAGTGCAGAGCTTCACTAAGAACTGAAATAGTTTGCTTTAAGGCAAACTTTCTTCAATTTACTTACAATTGAATTACGAAAATGCATAAACTTGCTCTTGAATTGCTGAAGGTTTCAAACTCGTCCCAACTTTATGTAAAAGGAAAATGCGCCAGAACCAACCAACCACAGGTCTGTCCTAATACATTTTTAAACCGACCGTCGAAGGGTGAATTCATTTTGTCAAACCATTTAAAGTGTTCAGAAAGAACCTTCGCAGACTCGAAAAGGTATCTTAGTATAAGCATCAAAATCTAAATCGATCTTTCTTTCAGTCTTTACGTCTGTCGGTCTGGGGACGGTCGCATCAGCTTGTGTTTTGTAATCTCTTGGTCGTAAAAATTCTTAGCCTGAACGTTGAAAGTGGCTGCTGGGTAGGGATTTAAAAAAGGCTCAATTGGTCAGCAGCAAGCCCACAATACAACACAAAGCATAAAAGTTGATCACTTTGCTCATTACTTATAAATACCAAATATTTGTGTTTTCTATTTTCAAATAAAGTTGTTGGATATAAAAGACACTGTCTCCTCACTTGTTTGTTTTCTCTGTGGCTTTGCATTGCATATATATATGTATATATATATATATATATATATTTATCTAGGATAGCAGAGTACTATAGTATTTCCCAGTAAAGTGGTAGTAATAGTAGTAAAGTAGTAGTAGTAAAAAAAGCAAAGCCTTTTCATAATACAGAGTGCAATCTGTTTTAAAGAGACCGTTTGTTCACGGAGTGAAACACGTAAGTGTAACAAATTTCATCAAACTATACCGAAAATTCCGACTCGCACATTGAAAATGCATTGACAGTTACCACGGACGGACGAAGATACTTAAACAAATCTAGCGAATGATAGATAGATAGATAGACTGAATAGATTGGCGTATTAAAAAATGCCTCAATATTTGACATCTTATCATAAGTACTGTAGAGTTACCTTGGGCTAAGTAGACTTTCTTAATTGCTCTGTGCTAAGACAATTTTCAATGCTTTAAAATCTTTTGAGATAGGGGACGAGAACACTTGAAAGCAAACTTCATCAAATTTAGCGAACATTGCAATGAAACTGCTTGAATGTTGTTATTGCAAAAACATTTCTGTGGGCGTTAATAAGTTTAAGCTTTCTTTTCGCGAAAGCATAATTTTTCCCGAAAGCTCTTGTTTCCACTTGATCTCCTGTTACTATTTCAGTGATGTGAAGTAGTTTAACTCAAGTACAAGTGGTAATTGCGTTAGTGATGCCACATACAAAATTCAGGCATGGATTTGTTAACAGTGGTAATATCGACATATCACCCTAAGATTTTATTGAGCAATGGTTTACACACAAATTTAGCTACTAAACCGTTTTCGTTCATAAAAAGCAATACTGGCACGTTTGCATAGGTAAACGCTTCCGCTGCTTTAAACAGGCGGATTGGATTACTTTAATTTTTTCCACATCATTTGAAAAATGAAATTCTAAAGCACGGTCGATTGTATACTTCTTCTGTACATACCCTACAAGTCTCACTTGGAAAAAGAAGATACACGAGTTTTATGCCATTAAATTAATCTTTACAGCAAAAAAGGTCTACGTTCGCCTGCGTACTTGTTTTCTGTAATTATACCCTACACCACATGTGGTCCAGAACATATTAAGTTTGTGCGGACGTATGCAACAAGCAGAAGGACTTAAGATAGTCCTGATTCAATATCACTGTCTAAGTCGATCTAAGCCTGTCTGTCCGTCTGACGTTTATCCCTGAAAATTTTTATGCAAGCACCACTCCGCATATAACGCCCTATTTTCAAAAATCTTTATATGGGAATTAATTGCAATTTTCAAAATTTCTCGCCAAAACTGGCTAAGTAATAGTATTTCGACACTCTAAGTTGGTTTGAAAACTTTGGACCGACTAAGGATAGTTTTTCAACTCCCCTCTCATATAACGAAAACTGAAGTTCGTATGACAAAAAGATCCTATTTTCAATGCTTCACGATTAAGATCAGATTATAATAGTAATTTAAGATAAAAAAATATTAGCCGCGCCAAATTTGGACCACTTCACAATATCTTTTAGATCCTATCCCATACAAGGATTTCCATAAAAATGAATCCTCTATAGGACAGAAAAAAGAAAAGTCTAAATTTTAATATGTTATGATGAAAGTTGACCCAGAATAGGAATTTGATATAAAAATTAACTCTACAAAATTTGGACGGCGTACGCCTATGTGTGGATCCTATCCTACATAAGGATTATCGCGATAATTTTTGTATTTTACGGCAGAAAAGTATAAGTTTTTATATTTTATGATGAAAATTGATCCGCAGTAGTAACTTCACAAAAAAATTAACTGTGCTAGATTTTGAACACATTTGAACATTTAAAAGGCGGTCTAATTTTTAATACATAGTTCCGTAATGGTAAGCTCATATCAAAACAGTGTATAATTTTTGGTAAACATATGAATTGTGTTAGACAATGTGGCGTAGGGTATTCCATAGTCGGCCTAGCCCGACTATAAAGTTTTCTCTTGTTTATGAAGAAAACAGTCATCTCAAATACGCCCACATTTGCCAAAATATTTTGCATTTTCGATACAACGGCCTAAGATGGTCAAGACTATCGAAAACTTAACACAAGCGGACCTTTTTATTCGCCTCTTATTAAAGCATGCACCCTTTAAGTACAGGGGATAGTACTACATACATTTTTTTAATGTCATACTGTCTCCGTTGTTTTTCCAGATTCCACATTAACATATGTGTTTAATAATGCTCGACAGTTCACCGTAGAAACATACACAGTTGCAAAGCGCACAGAAAATGTTAATATTTATTACAAGAATAGTAAATCTATTCGGACTCGATTCAGAAAGTAATACTCAGCTTGTCTGTTCCTCTTGTTTTCTTGTGTTCAGACCGCAGTTTGGATGAAATTTGGTGCAGAAACTTGTTTTGCCCGAGGTCTATCGTTATTGGAATGGTTCAGATCGGACAACTTTGTCGAGCACTTCCTACACAACGCTTTATTTTAAAAAGTCGTTATACGAATAACTATAGTGTGATGTATTCAATGGTGGGCCGTGTCCCACTATGGTATTTTCACTTGTTTTTATTTTAAGTTAAAAGAGATAAGCCTTAGTTGATCATTTTATATTATAAGTCCACTAAACATTTGTAAGACATAGCAATATGCATAAAACTACTCAATGATTATCTACACAGTGCACTAGGAAGCACAGAAGAGTAGACTTAAGGATGTCGCGATATTCATTTTCAAGGTTCTCCATCTAGTATGTTTAATAGGGCCCCATACATATACGCACACCATACACACCCACATTTCGCAAATCTTACTACGAAATACGTTTGGCATATCGTGTCAATGAAAAGACACGAGCTTGAGACTATGTACATTTCAATTTGCTTTCGGTTTCGGCCAGGCTCGATCCTCGTTATATCGGAGCATAGCCATATTTGATGACACATTACGATTCACTAGCTATATCTTCGGATTTTACTGAAAACGAAAGCTTTCCGCCTATGAAGTATTTATCGTGCATAGCTCGACATCTTCAAATCTTACTAATTACTACTTATATATTCTTCTACTAACTAACTAATGTATTCTTCGCCTACTAATTAATGCATTCTTCGGCGAAATCGTATAAACTGGGGCCCACAGATTAAATATAATACTTTCAGAGAGAGTAGCCGCAGTATCTGTGAATCTGATATAATAGAAGCCTTACTTAAGACCTACCTAGAAAATAGCTGCAAATGTAATCATAGGTTCGTTTTATTAGCTTGGTAGCTTACACTTCCACAGCATGTTACGTTGTTTAGTCTGCTTTCGGTAAAAGGGCCATCAACAAGCAAATAGCATTTATATGGAGAACCAATACAAGCTGAAGGAAATGACAATGAGAATTGTCATATGACTTAAGTGAAAAGCTTCGGGGAAATCATTTGAACAATTTAACGCGACAATGAAATGTCAAATTGATTCTGTTTTTTTTTTTTTTTAAGCAGATTTATAAATAAAAGTCGAATCAACGACGAGAAATTGCGAACGTTATTATTATTAGTTTAATAAAAATCATATTCTGTAATAATTTGTATTGACAAAGAAATAATAAAAAATATATTCCGATTGCGTATTTAAGCTGAAAAACTCACATGTAACTTTCTCACTTATTTTAACCTAAATTCCGTATGCATTTGTTACGATTTCACTTTAAGTATATTCTTTGTGCGATTATAACTGGCAGCCCCATTATTTCCAACAGATAGGCAATTAATAATAATTTGAATCTGAATTGATTTCGTAAAAGCATAATTCACAACAACAACAAGAAAAACAACTACTATGGCAGCAGCAGTAAAAGCTGCAACAACAGCATAAACAATGGCAGCAGCAACTGTTAATAAAAAGTAAATTCTTAGATAGATAATGGACAGACATTTCAATATATAT
>CCAG010008760.1:0-92076 GCA_001077435.1 Glossina morsitans morsitans | reverse complement strand
GAAGGAAAGAGAGCAAGGGAGAGAGGGAAAGAGAGTGAGAGAGCGTAAAAGATAGTTAAAAGCGAGAAAGAGATGCTGTTATTCCATTTAGTTGGAATAAAAGCGATCTACTGAACGTTAACGAATTTTGCGCAACGTGCAAAAAAAAAAAAATAAATAAAAAAAAGAGTAAAAAAGAAAATCACGATCACTCTTGTATGCAGTCTTGCCTAACTTACACATGCGCACACACACACACACACACATAAATACATACACACAAACATATGCACAGACATTTTAGTAACTATTGGCCGTATAAGCGAATATATTACCGCGATATTGTGGTAATCGTTATGTACACATTTCAAATAGAATTTCAATACACTGAACAAAATTGAGAAAAGGATATCTGTGCTGAAAGATTGAATTTGCAATCATTGCTTCACTTTCAATTGATCTTCATTGGTATTATCACCAGCGTCAAAATGACACTGATTGGACTGACATGTACTAGTGGAAATTTAGACGGTCGATTAAAAATAAATCAAACGAAAAGTAAGAAATTATCAGATTAAGAGAAAAATTCAGGCTAACTTTAGTCAAGAAACCTTTAGCAAAAGTAATGCTAAAGGTTACTCGTTTTTCTTGTTGGCAGCACTTATAGCATAACCGAGCAATGTTGACATATATCAACATTGTCGATCTGCCTCACTAGACCACAGCCAAAAGTAATGCTAAAGGTTTCTCGTTTTTCTTGTTGGCAGCACTTATAGCATAACCGAGCAATGTTGACATGTATCAGCAATAGGCCTGCATACATTGTTATAGGAATCCAATAAGCGTCAGAAGAATTCAACTGCTATTGCATTTTCTGTCGATCATTTTTATTGTCTACTCCATAAGCACTTTGGGAATAAAGTTATTCACTTTTGTCATGCTTATCAGAGCCCTGCACCATGTTCTTAGCTAAATCACTTCCCCTTGTGATCAAGCTTTTCGACATTTTCTTTCGAATGCACACAGTTCGGCTACCGACTTTTATCTCAATCTTCAAAGTGGGTAAAGTGCGACGATAACTGAAGGATAGAGAGAAACATCAGTCTGGCCTTCGACATACTCATCGATTTGTTTCCTTTAGTCTCCTCGAAGCCGTTACAACTTTTTTTCTTGCTTTATATTCCTGTTTTCATTATCTTCTTGATAAATACATAATTTTTTCACAAGTTATTTGCATTTTATATGGGAAACTGGATCAAGAATATCTATATATCGAATTCGTTAATTTTTATAATTTTTGCAATGTCAAGGATAGATTGATAGAGGCGCAGACGAGTAGAGCAAAATCATCTCAAAACCTGGACCTTACGACATTGGCAAATGTTGCAAATGTGTCTTTTCAGAAATTTTGAAATTTAGGCACTTACCATAAACTGACAGGGGAAAAGTAATCAAAGTTGAGAATGTAACGAAGCCAAACAAGAAAATGTCGTCTTTTCAGTTCCACTAGATGAATCTGTCGAAAGACAACTTTCTGAACTTTCAGCTGAACCAAGTCAAATGTTTCTCTGTGCTAGGCATATAAATATAGTTCTTACTTACTTTACTAAGACTTAGATTTCTATAAATGTGTATAACTAGCAACAAGAATTGGAACAACATAAATAAGCTGAAAGGTATAAGAAAGTTTTTTGCTGCTCTTAAAAATCTTGGTCTTGCGTTGGAACAAAGTTTTCAATATTTGTTCCTATGCAAACAACGCTCAATGCAGGAAAGTTTTAATGCCCGCTAGTAAGACGTTAATCGTGAAACTATATTCTCTTGAATCTTCATTTATTTGAATACAATGCAGTTTGAAATATGTTCTTATAGGCACTTCCCCATCGATCCAAGCTTATCCACCTATGTGTGCTGATTTCTTGTGTGCAACCCACAGGTCGTAGTTTTTGAGATTTATGAGTAACTGTACTAAGAGAACTGTACTAAGTGTAGGGAACTTAATGGTGGGCCGTGTCCGATTGAAATTGTAATCTTATATCATGAAATTGTAATCTTATATCACGCTTTAGTTAGTGATAATAACATTATTTGTGATTCCCAATATGTACGTAACTTGTTCGTGTAATACGTACGGCACTGTTTACATTTTTAGTCCAATTATTAAGAAAACAATAAATTGTCATGAAAAACTGTTATATTACTATTCAAAATATTCTCATTTCTCAAAATCTCTCATTTTTTTCATCGCTCAAACCCATAGATTTTGAACGCATGAATGGCTTCCGGTGACGACGAAAATCGCAACCTACGCAGTTTATTTCTGATGTTCGGTTATGAATCGGAATCATTGGATACCGAATGACGACGGGCCGGCGGTTTGGCGATTAATTCAAATTTTTGGGGTTTTTAAGTAGTCGATTGTTAGGAGAGATGTGTGAGAGCTCACATTGTCACGATGAAGAACGATCCGACAGTGTATGCCTGTTTTTCTTATTTCACCAAAGACTCCCGGAAAAAAAGGGTTCTGTGCCATTCAAAAGTGGTCGTTTTAGGTTTCACAAAATGCATTGTCGCTAGATGACATGCAGTTTTTCCGAAAAAACAAGCGAACGTTTGTTTCAAAGTGCTTCGAGCGTGAACCGCTTTATTTCGGTTCGCTTTATCTTGGAACGCATAAATGATTCGTCTTTTTTTACGATCGCACAAACACGTCTAAGAGCCGTTGTTACATTTCCTATCATTTGCTTGCACCAATCTATACGAGCATCTTTTTGAAATTATGTCGAATTGTGCGGGCTGCTACAAGAAAAATGCCTTCGCACAGTGTCAATGTTGCTCGGCTCAATAAATGATTTTTAATGGAGTTCATGACTTTCGCTGGCGATTTAACTCACCGTAGCAAGGGGTGAGGCTGCATTTATGAAAGCCGAAACAAATTGATTAATGCATCCCTGTCTTGGTAATCCACGTCGTAAAAAAGCATCGTACGAAAATTTTCAGAAGTTAACATCATTTTTTCGTTGAGGCACAATTAGGAAACAACTTTAAGCAACACAAATCGGGTTCAAATGGCAAAAAGCTCTCAGGAAGGTTAAACTTTAAAATGGATTCTTCAGACGGCACCTAACAACAATTAGTGTTGCCAAGCAAAAAAATAAAAACAATGACCTTCGTACAAACCGATGCTTTCATTTACACGGCTTGAGGCTTGTTCTGTAGGTGACAAATTTAAAAAAATAAATAAATAGAAAAAGAACTTACGTAATTCCAAACGATAGATTTCGAATCCATTAACCTTCAAACTCAAACTAACAAATCGTAGCTCTTCAAATTAGATGGAAGTTTATCAACTCGACGCTTTGTAGCTGGAAAACTTAATTTGTTCGCACTGTCACGTTGATGGCGAAACCATCATATATCGAAAATGCTATAACATTCCTTTTCTTTGTGATGCAAACACCCTAGCATGTCCAATTTAAAGCCAATCATATCGTATTTAACGATAATTATTTGAATAATTGAATATATGGCATCGCGGATGTTATGGCATTCATTGTATAGACAGGCGTGCCCTGCTGAACAAGGTTAATTCTTGTTGTGCTCCACCGAAACCGTGGTAAACGAAACTTCTTTATTCAATTATTTGATTTAAAATATCATATAGAAGAACATAATTTAAGCTTAGATACAACAACAAATGTGTACCTTGTCGTATCGAGACCTTATTCGGGTCGCATCGGAGCCATTGCTAGGTGCAAGGTATCCTACTTGAAGCAATGTAAATCAATGTAAAGTATCGAAACCGTGTTGTAAAAGTAACGGGGTAAGGGGGAGAGAGTGCTATACTATTGTATTATGGCTGTCGTTACAAAATATCTTTATGCTGTCGTTGCGGAAAGCGCCACCGACTTTAGCCTGTGAGCCTTAACTAAGAAAAAACTAATTAATTACATAACTGTATTAATAACTTTATTAAGGTTTAAACAAGGAACTCTGAACTGTTTTTACGCGACACAACGGATCTTCTGCTGTTGATTTGCTGAATTGCAGAAAAAAAAGAAATCGGCTGTCAATTTTTGCAGCTGGTTCAAATTTTTACTGTCAGTCAAAATTGTGACTTTTCTTAGTAAAGAAATTGTTCCGCAGCCGCGAGAATTGCCGGTTCTATAAATTTTCGGAGAACCTATTGCCATATATCGAGTTTTTTCGAAAGATCAGGCGAATGGTTGTGTAATAGTACTTCAAGTGCAAAAGACTATCTTAGGTTTGGTTGATTGTGGAAAATGGCTCTTTTAACTTGAAGCTCTTCCGCGTAAATCCAACATTCGATGAAACGCCACGAGCTTTCGTTGCAGCGCATAACAAATTTTCCGGGTATGCGTACAGGTTTTTCAAAGCTAACTGCTATGAAATATCGTGTCTAATATCGTATCAGGCTATTGAGGTATTGAGGCTAATTCGATGACAATCTCGGTTAGCAAACCCTGCAATGTCACCGATTTTTCCTAATAGAGCAGTTAACTGCATAAAAATATGGCATGATATAGGGTATATCCATTCGTTTATAATAGATCTTCGATCTAATTTATACCATTATATAAATATATTTATAAAGCAGATAACGCTCAACTTTTTTACTTTCGTCCAGTTATTATTTCATTAAATTTTTAATGATAATAATAATGATATTAATACAGAAGAGAAGATCTATGAAAGGTGAAGAGCAAATGTAGACGCAAAGACAGATGAGACGAAGAAGGAAAAGGAAGTTTAGAAGAGAAAACCAATGAGACTTGAGAAAGACACCTTCGGAAAAAAGGCTTTCCCCACCAAAGTAGAGCGGAGTCTACTACGAAAAATCGAAAAATCGTTAGAAACTCAACCTAGGCCTTTGAGACGCCCATTGCCAATTAAACGACTGCTCGCAATAGCCCTGCAGCAGTAGCCGACTCTAACTCGAATTTGAAGGCAACAGGTAAAATAAAAATATATCTAAAAATCATGGTCATAGGTTCAGATCTCAAGTGCGATAGAGTTTTGAATAAAGCCGATAGCCTTAGATGCTAGTGCTTTAAGAGTTTAGTCCTAGGGTTTATTCGCTAGCTAGACTAATAATAATAACAATATATATGAAAATCATAATTTGTCCGAGGCTCTCCCCCTTGCAATATAAGCTAATAACGGGTTTTAAAATCTGAGTTTAAATCGTATGAACATAATGAAGGAAAGGCGAGAAGTTCACTTTAGTTTTATAAATTTCCTTATAGAAGTGTTTTTTTTGCCAACCAAGAATATTTTCCCAGTGTTCTAATGACTGCAGCCTATTATTATTATTGCACAGTATGCCTTTCCGTACCGTTGATCGTTCGGTATGTAGGGTGAAAAAAAGAAAGTTTTCTTTTGTTAGATTGCGTTACATTGTCAGCCGGTTGATTATTCGGTGGCTATGGTTAAATGAATGTGGTTGTTGCTATTGTTTTTGTTGTTATCGTTGTTGTTGTTGTTGTTGTTGTTGTTGTTGTTATCGTTGTTGTTGTTGTTGCTGCTGCTTTTTTCTTTTTTTCTTTGCTATTTCTGATGGTCTGTAGGTTAGTTGGTTCAGTATTATGTTGTGCATGCAATTTTCTCTTCTGCAGTTTTTCTATTTTCTAACTTTTTTTTCTTTTTTTGCGATTAAATGTGTAAAAGTAGCAATTTCCCCTCGTTTGCCGCGCTAACTTGTTTTTGTAACTATGAGTGTCATAGTTTAGGAGTTGCTGTTGCTATTGTTGTTGTTGCTGTTGCTGTTGCTGTTGCTCTTGATGATAGAGTGGCAGCAATGAAAAATGTGTATATGTAAGCGCAGCATTTACTTACTGTGTGTTATTCATTTATTTATGTTATTTTTTTTTTTTGTTTTTTTTTTATTTCTTGTACTAATGCTCGACTGCATTGATTGAATGACTAAATGATTGAATAAATGACTGACTGATTGACTGTTTTACCATTGGCTGCGGCAACAGAAACTAGTTGTTCGCTTTGGATGATGGTTCAGTTCAGTTTGGTTTGGTATCTCGGTTACCAAATGCAATGCAATACAATGCAATAACAATTGCATTTGTCCCACTTTACTTTCACTCGACTTAGAGTAATAATAACAACGACAACAACAGCAAAATAGGAGTTGTATTAGTATTATAAGCCGATATGTATGTATGCTTGTGTGCTTTATTTATGTATTATTTTCTTTCTTTTCAAAACTGCAACCATGATATTGTATTGCAGATAATTGCAATGCAATGCTTTTGTTGATTATGATGATGACGATGACGACGACGACGACGATGACGATGACGATGACGATGATCATGATGATGATGTGATAGTTTCTATTGCATTTGAGGTATGTTTGTAGCTGCAGTTATATTATCCACACTGTCTCTATTTGTAGCTTTTATAAGAAAAAGTAGGTCAAGCGCAATATTATTTTTGCACACAATCGTCACATAAGTTCACCAATATATACAGGTACATACCATTATAAGATGCACACACATACATAAACATACTACTTGCACTTATAATTGTCTCTCTTTCCAATTCTTTCGCAAAGCAATACGAATTGCATTCGTTTGTAAATTTTTTTTTTTTTTTTTTTTTTTTTATAAATTATAGCAATTTTTCCAAAAGTAAAAAAAACAAAAAAAAAGAAAAGCAAAAACAATAATACAAGTCATTATAAATTCATTGTTGTTGTTTTTATAATCATTTCTGCAAACATTTCTGCATACATCATACCTATGGATGTGTTTTCTTTGGATTTCTAAACGTTTTGAAGTCTTATTGGGACAATAATGTGGCGGTGTGCCACTTAAGCATACATATACTACTTTAGGAAAGGCTTCGAGTTTCCTGTAGATAATCTATTGATAAAGTAACCTTTAGTTTTGAAAAAACAAAAAAAAAAGAGTTTAGCGAGCGAAGAGAAACTCAGCAGCAAAGAAGAAGATCAGCATTTTTAGCACAAAGGAATTTCAATTGTTTTCTTTTCCCTTTAACCTCTAACTGTCCTAAATATTTATAATGATATATTAGTTCTCATTCAAAGTATTGTCATGACCAGAAACTCTGCAAGATATTGTGCTATCGAATGCCAACAGCAATCATTTCCTTGCTGAGAAATCTTTACTATGCATGTAGCTTACGCGTGTGTGTTCTTCCATTTTAACCGCGTTTTCCGTCTTTTCCCTGCTCTTTTACTCCATTTTCCCTGCTTTCTCCTTTTTATACCCACCACCGAATAATGAGGGGTACATTAATTTTCATTTTGTCAAAATGTTTGCAAGGCCCAGGAGGAAACTTCAGAGATCCCAGAGACTGTATGTATTCTTGATCAGCATCGACTTCTGAATCGATTTAAGTATGTTCGTATCCATCTGCCCGCCCGCAAAAATGAAGCTGACAACTTCAAATTTGACAAAAATATTGCAAGTTCTTTCACGCAGGCCGGTACAGAAAATGCGATAAATCGATTGAAGGAAACGTCTGCACTACCACGTAATCTGAGGACGCCTCTATTTTTCAAAAGAAATAAAAAATTGTTTTTTTGCTCACTATTCATAAGCTACAGTAGATGAACTTACAAAACTTTGGACGTATGGACGATGCTGTGGTACATGTACAAAAATGAGGAAAATTGACCATGCCTACTCAATATTGTAGATGGTCACAAATTCAATTTTTTTCAATACCTTTATAACGACCAGAAGCAAGCTTCAAAAATCCCATAATCACTGATCGATAATATGTAGACTTTTTATGGCCTTTGCAAATGGTTGATAAAAGAATGGAATTGTAATATTCTATAATATTGTGCAAATATTTATCGTGTACCTATTGTGGTTTATAAGTAACGAGCAAAAACCCAAACTTTTTTTATTTTTGCAAGAAAAGCTGACCTCAGAATATGTTTCACTGTAATTGTGCCCTTTGGCGGATTTGGCTCAATTTCAATGTCAACTTTGCTTGCCAAAACTTCCAAAATCAGAACTCTCAATTGTGGACAGACGGACACGCAACAATTCTTCAATCTGCGCTAGGTGCACGGCTGATAGTCTAAAACCTCAGAGACCAAATGCCATGGGACCTAGTCTGGTTTTCATATATTGTGACTCCTAAAGCTCTAACTCGAGAGAGAGAGAGAATACTTCTCAGAGTATGAAACAACAAAAACAGAGTCAAAACCTTTTATTCAAAATTTTTGCGACTTTAGAACGGTTTGAATATTTAAGAAATTTTGTTAAAGTAAGGATATTAAGCGATCTGCATAAAGTCATTCCTTTCAATTGGATAAATGTTGGACTCCTTACCCAAAACTACCTTCAGAAAGCAAATCAAAAATTTTTACAGCTACATGAAAATTTCGAAGATAAAGAATAATACGTAAACTGTTGTTACCCGAACTTACAACTCTCTTCGCAAGCAAAAAGTTATTTAATAAAAGACATTCTAGGTTATTCTAGGTTGTGCAGTAATCATAATGTAAACATAGATTTTTTGGAAATTTTTCAAAAGAGAACACTATAAAGTGATCGCCGGAAAATGCTTACATATATGTATAACTTCTCTTCTGTTGCGCTCTGCCCCTAAGCGATCATCTCGCGGGATCAATAAGCCATTGTTTATATCAAACCTACCTACCTACCAAGAGTACTTCTCGCATAGTCGACAGCGATATCCCATCCGAAGCGCGCCCTCGTAAAGCAATGAATGTGTAAAAAAAACAACATCGATAAAAGATTGCTTGATTGGCAAGAATGCAGGTGTAGTTCGAACTCTTGGGCTGCACAAAACGATGACCGCCTGATGCAAATCTTCACTATTTTGGTGACAAGGAAGGAAAAGTTATATTTTTTTTTCCACGCCTATTTTTTTTGTTAAAGATCTTATTATTACCAATCCATTTTCCTCATAAAATACTAAAACTTGAACTTTTCTTTTTCTCAATCGGAGCCTTCTACGGGGCAAGCTCCAAAGCATACACTTACGCGGTCCAAATTTTCTGCAACTAATTTTTTTGTCAAGCTATTTCTGGAGCCCAATCTTCATCGCAAGACAATAAAAGTTCGGCCTCTTTGCCGTACAAAAGCTCAAACGTTCTTAGAACCCTTCTATGAGATTGAGTACAAAAAACCGGATTCAAATTTGATACAATCAAGTTTTACGTTAAAATGCTATTATGGACCATTTTTCATCATAGAAGTTGCATGGAAGTACCAAAATCCCAAATATTCTTTCAAAAGAAAGAATTTTTTTTATATATGAGGCGATCGTAAAAATGATCCGTTTCAAACCATTTTTAACAGCGTCCATCGCGATTTTAATATGTGATGTAGAGCGCAAAGAGGCGTTACTGTATTCAACCTCTTGGCTTTCCCATTTTTCGTATAACATTTTACACTAATAGCAAGAATATTTGCTTAGAGAGTAGATGATTTATGCGATATCTGTTGCAACGATACAATAAGTGCTCATTAGCGTAAATAGGCCTCACTTTTGAACGCTTGAATTCGCGATTAACGAAAGTTAGTGATAGAGATTTGACTGATCTTTAGTTCCTTTTACGCACATGATTTATGCCAATGCAAACATTGGCCTATGGGTTTATATTTGCTAATAGATTCAATTAAAAAAATAAAAAAAATAAAGTCTATATAAATATTTTTACAAAATTCTACTCAACCAAGTAAGTCATCAGTCGTTGATTTGTTGACCTGCAGAACAGAAATTATAATGCACAACAGATATGACAAAGAATTCATTTAAAACCGGGAATTAGAGACTAACCAAAGCGGGGAAGTCTTTTCTTCTTCTATTAGATAACTCGCACTTTGGTAAAAAAATTATATTCGATCATGATCGAATCTTTCGCAAAAAGATGTTTACAGCTTTTGTTACGTAGGCGTGTGGGCATTGTAGGCATGTTGTTTGAAAAGTTTGGGGCCTTTTCAAATTCTCTTGCCAATTTGTAGGCGATATCCTCATTTTCACTAATGGGAGAATGTTTACCGCAGATCCTCCTACACGGTTCCGCTGAAGGTTAGATGGGTAGATCGACAGATGAACGGACGGACATGCTTAGTTGCATTCTGAATTAACACTCGGCAAGAATTTAAATACTTTATAGGGCGTGGCCGATTTTTTTTCCTTTTTTCGCCCGTAAAGTATACCTTAAAAATCTTTAGATTTCTGTGTTGGAATTTTTTATTCCTTTTGAAAAACAGAGTAGACGTGTTCTCGACTCCTCTCTACTCTGCGTACAAGAACTTCCAAAGCTTCTACCACATTTTAAGTCGATAGCTTGATGTTTACGACTAAAGGAGTGTTTAGTGAGAAATTGCGAAGCCGGACCGACGGACCGATGGTTAAATCGATTCAGAATTTGATTCGGATCAGGAATATATATGTGGGGGCTTGTGGGGGCTCTAAAGCTTCCTCCTTGGCGTTGCAAACATTTTGACCAAATGATTATACCACTCATCTTTCGAAGAGAAAGTTGTATTCGGCTAGGGTCGTATCTCGCTTAGCGCGTCACTTTCAAAATAACTATACATAAAAATTAGGGGCACCTAAGATTATAATGTCCAATAAATTGGTTTTTTCCACACGCTCCAAGATTTTATGGATTAAACGTCCACCATAATTAATTTAAAATTAACACATTAACAAGTTAACTTGTCGCCTTCTACTTTCGAAGTTTTTTTATTTGATACCCATATCGCAGGTATTGTTAAAAAAAATTAAATCCACAAGACCGTGGCGTCCATCACGTTTATAGCATGATTAACGCATTTTTAGGCAGATAATATATCTTCATCTTCTTGTTTACATGAAACCTCAAAAAAGTGAAAAAAAGGAAACGTAACCGTTTATAACTTTGTGTGGGTTTGGCTGATTTTTTCATATTTGTACATAAACAGTAGTGTTTTCCGTAAAGTAAATGTAGAAAATGTTGGACTTCTTTTCATCTTTTAAAAGCAAGAAACCCCCATTGGTTTGGTTAGAAAAAAAAAATTGCGTGCGTGTACTCTGACGAAATCGGCCTGTTTTTAGTATCAACCTGCTTGCAGAAACTTTCACTGTTTGTACCAAATTTGAGGCGACGGGGCGGCATGGTTTAATTAATTCAGAATTTCACGCTGATCTAGAATATATATACTTTATATGGTCTCCAAAAATTCCTTTTGAGTGCTGCAAACAGCATGACAAACTGAGTATGAGTGGCATACCGGGACGGACAGACTAGCTTTGATCGATTCAAGAAGTGATTCCGAATCGATCGGTATAATAAAAGATAGGCTTATGTCAAGTCACTTCGCTGATGGCATACATCCACCAATGCAAACTTAATATATTGTTATAACGTAGGGGGTTGGTGTAAATTAAGTATAAAGAGCAAAATGATAAAAAAGCAAGATATTTTAAATTAATATACATAAGGTTTTATTGGTATGGTACTAACTCTGCATTGTGCACCTTTTTGAACTGCGACCATTTTTTGAAATTCGTCTTCAATAAATCCCAAGTTTTTGATGGCTGTACATCATATTGCGTTGCTTTATGGAATCCAATGTCAGAAGTATTAGTACACCAAAAATTGTTCCTGAGAACGGTGCATAATATGCAAATATACTCTGCGGTTCCATCACATTATTCTGTTCTTTACATATACGTATACTTCCCTGTCTTATTACAACCAGAACATTATGTCGTTTCGAACCTTTTCGTAAGACGAGCAGGCACTTACTACTCGGAAACAAGTGAAAGTGCAATAACTTGGCGATAGCGTACGTTTGCCGCGACAAAATGAGTGCACCCCCAACCTTCCATAGTGGGATACGATCACGAAATTAATTTTCATAAAATCGTACATCCAATCAATTTTTTCTTCTTCATTCTAAGCAAAAGGTAATTGAAAAAAATCGAATTTTTTGAAATCACGTCATATCCAATAAGAGTTCGCGAAAATATTACCGAATTTCGTATCGTGTTGTATTGAAACTGCATTTAAAAAGTATTGTGTACACATTAACACGCCGTTCGCGAACCTACTAAATTGTGGATGGCACTGACACTTAGATTATCGCGGTATCACTCGATAATTGAAGAAAACTCGCCAATGCTATATACTTTCATAGTATGAGCCGATTCGGTTCTCTTTTTTTAACCCATCACGAGCGATATATAGAATTTATTAAATATTTATTATACGCATTCAATACGCATCGCCGACAAAGTGCATGCAATCTTCAGCAGCGTGAATTCTGAAATTACTTTATCTCCGTAAAATTACGATTGGGACATTAAGGGAATAAACCTCTGCGAAATTTTTAGAATATTTATTCTTTTTAGTGACTTAAATGATCCCGTAAATAGTAAAAAATAAAACGATGATTGCAGACGCCGCAGAAATTTAAATAGTCAAAGAATTTAATATTCTAAACATATTTGTACTGGAATGTACGGATACTTGAAACTTTAAATGCGATTTTTTAAATATTTTTTCGACCGAACACGAAGAATATCGCGATGGCCGCTTTTTCCAAAATATCTTCACGGGGTCGAACGTTATAGACGAAGATATGCAAATATAGTCAATTTCTTTCTCTCTTGTGTATTGTGAATGTATGTGCGGGCAAATCATCATTATTTCTTAACCTTGTCTTTTCAACCTGTAGTGGCTCTTCCAATGTGTTAATTCACATAATTGTTTTCAAAAAAAAACAATTTGTGAAGTGCACTTTGATTTCTATATTCATTCATTCGAATAAAATATTCGACATTTCAATATTGACAAAGAAAATCAAAATCCAAATGAAAAGAGTTAAATTAAAAGATTATATTTGTAAATCTAAAAAATCGGCTCATTATTTGCCATACTTGAGCTTGCTATAGCTATTTTTGGCACTGTAGCAGGGACGTCAAACCGCCTTTGGTAGGAATAAGGACGTATCGCCGGCATCCCAAAGTCTAGGATAGGTAAGAGAAAACTGATTCTAAGTGTTTGAGGGTCTTCTGAAATAAAAAACAAACAAAAACACTACTATATATATTACACCACCCTGCGGTTAATCATATAACTGCTTTTCAAAACACGCTGCTATACAGAAAGTGTTCGAAAAAGTCGTGCGATCCGAACCATTTTCAAAAGTCTACGTTCTTGAGCTAAAACACGTCAGTGTACCAAATTTCATCAAATTATCTCGAGAATTGTGGCATGAACATCAAACACAACGAGGCGGACAGAAGGACAGACAAGCTTAAAAAAGATGTGTTTTTCTCAAGTCCTTGTGTTTGTTGCATACATCTACAAACACTTAATGTATCCTTACACCGCCAGTGATGTAGAGTGTAAAAGATGTAGAGTCAAAAAGTTGTAGAACACTATATACCTTATAACAATTTTCTTAAATTTTGAAAGTCGAAACTAATCGTACTCGGTATACGGTAGTCCTAGTGTCAAAATTTGAACATAGTGACAAAATTTTAAACATATCGATCTGACCGTCTGTATAATGTCTACTGACCGCAAAAATAAAGCAATCGATTGCAAATCTGGCAGAGCCATTAAAAGCTCTTGCACTCAGGCTGGTATTGAAAATGGGCCAAATCGGTTGAAGGACATGCCTTCAGTACCAGTACAGTAAACTGAGAACATTTGTTTTTCAAAAGGAATAAAAAATTATTTCTTTGCTAATTAGTAATTAGACAAAAATAGGAAAATTGACCACGCCTACCCGATATTACAGTCTATTAAAGTTTAATGTTTTTCTGAATACCTTTATAACGCGCAGAAGCAAGCTTGACAAGCTCCGTAAAGTATATAAATTTTTGGCCAGTTTCAAATTCGGAGTGCACCTAAGTATGTCCATCTGTCCGTCTATCCAACTATATAGTTTCTAAGGTAAACATTTTGCCGCTTACAAGAAAGTAGAGATCAGCTACAAACTTGTAAAACAAAACGAAAATGATCTCAACCGAGCAAACGACAGACCCATAACGCCCACTCCCCTAAGTCGTGTGTTTTACTTGTTATTCATAAAGTATAGCACATACATCAAATAAATTTGTTTCATTTTTATTCTGAAAAAAGAAAAATGTCAGTCGTGCCCACCCAATATCATAGACTGCTTCACTTTAGTTCCTACTTGTTTATCCTAATCCAGCAGACCTCAAATGCGAGACGTTGTATATGGCAGGACAGTCCCCCTCTCGTTTTTCGCTGTAATACATTATTGAACAAATTGCATGAAATATTTCTTTTAGTTTTTTTTTACGTTTATTTATTCTTAGAATTTTTCTTTTATTCTTATATGGTAGTAAGATAATGAAAGAATTTAATTTTTTCCTTTTTTTTTTTACATTTACTTTTCACTCCCCCTTCCTGTTGTTGATTTTGTTTTATTGAACATTTTATATACATTACAATTATTTAAGTAAATCAATTGAAGAAGTTTTTGTTTGATTAATAATTTTTGTTTAACTTGTACCTCCGATTAACTTACACGTAAATTAAAGGTACTACAACATACTATGCATACTATGCATGGAGCAGTTTTTTGCGATATTTATGGACAAGAAGTTTGGTAAGAAATTACTCAATACTTAGAAAATAAAATGAAGAGAATAATAACTTTTTTTATAAAATAATTATATGATTCATTTGATAAAATTTCCATCTAAAATAAAAACAAAATTCAGTCAGCGCGAAAACTGTTGCAAATTAACTGAACTTTTGTAGTTGACCTTTAATTAATTATGTACACTTCTTCACACATGTACATAAAGTCAAACTTTCGTTGATTTTCTCTCTTTCTTTTTTCTTTTTTTCTTCCAATTATACCATGAATAATTAACAATAACAAATAACGGTATTTTTTGGAAACGCAAAATTAATCAAATATAAATCGTACTGTAAACTTTTATGTAAGTTGTTATCGTCTGTGTAATATATTAGATAATGTTCGCATCTGTTTTTGCAATTCTGAATCCATTTTAGCCGTCTCCTCTTCAAATATGTGACGCATCGCATTCAAATCGGGCAGTTGATTTGCTTTTATGTTCAATATGTCGCCAAAAAATTGAGTCCATACATGTTTCTTAAGATAACGTGGCAGCTTTTGTTTAATATCCCATGATCCGGCTCGTTTTTGCAATTGCATATATTCGCCAAAGAGCATAACGTGCACGGTACCCGCTATGCAAAATAAATCGGTTTCATATGACCATGAGCGGCCCTCTTGCATTTCAATGCAAGTGAATCCGTCCGTTTGTATGACTTTACGAAATTTAATTGTGTCGCCACCGGGAAACAAAGTCATATCGATTGCACATCCAAAATCTATTAAACGCAGCGAGGGAAAGTGTAATTCCGTGCTAGGCACACGCATCAGTAGGAAATTATCTGGCTTAATGTCAGCATGGATGATTTTGTTTTGATGCAGATGATGAATAATGTTGCAAATTTGTGCTGAAAAATGCATGACAAGAGACTCATGCATTACTTTGGTGGTCGCTTGACGTATCTTATTATTAATGTCTAACAAAGAACCATACGGTGAGAACTCTGTAGCTATAAGGCTGGCATTAGACGCTATGATAGCCGTGGATATGTCCATGAGGCCGGGTAAAACACTTGCGGACTTTATGCGCTTTAAAACCTTGAAATAGAATAACAATCAGTAAGAATCTAATTTTTTTTTTAAAAATCAAGGATGTTAATACACTTAACGTGTTTGTCACAGTTTTTTAAAAGTCTAAAATAATTGGTAATGAGTGCGTAATCGCACGATTCAACCGTATGCACTAACCTGATCACAAATATATATCTCCCATGTGTTAGCGGGTTTTTGAAATTTCAAAGCCACTACCGAACCGGACGCAACGTCGGTTGCTTTGTACACTGACCCATAAGATCCTCGGCCAATTTCTTTGTCTATATGGAATTGTATGCCATACGGCAAATTTAGTTGACGAGTATTAGCTATCTTAGGCAGCGGCGTATGTATAATCTTGTAATTGTCGTGTGCTTCACCATCTGTACCAGGAAAGTCTAGTTTGGTTAAAAAAGCGCGACACAATTCGCTATTAAATGGATCTATAGCTTCTTTGGCCATATGGCGTTCAATCGTCTCCAGGGCCCTCGCCAAGCGGGACTCTTTTGCCTCTGCATCATTTTGAGTGGCAAAATAGGAATTTTCTTGGTATGTGCTGATATCAGCAGCAACGCTGGATTGATGATTAAGACTTGTATTAGTTATGCTCGAAACATCGCGGAAATTCAGCCGTCCTACTGCGTTACTCAGCGAGCAGTTGGAATTATCGAGAGCCACAGCACTCGAAAAGGAATAATTAGCATTATCATTAAATGTGGCATTATGTATGGAACGGTCGTAATTAATTTTTCTTTCATCAATTGTGGTGGAGTTGTCTACGTTGTTTGTCATTGTTGCACTTGTTGCACCATTTTCAGCTGAAGACGAATTACTGTTGCTGCTAACGATAATTGGATATTTATTGGAAGCTCTTTTAATTTTCGCCTTTTGACGTTTGGCGCTAGTCTTTGGTGTAGAAGTGTGGCCTAGCAAATACGGATGGAAACTATGATGGCCGTTTCGTTTTAAGCTAGCATCCAAAGCAGGTACCGTGGGAGACTCAACCTTTAGATGACGAAATGAAAAGACATATAACTTTTTCAGAAACTTTAGTAAAGAAAAATCTTATATAAGACCTACCTCTGGTTGATAAATTCTTTCAATGGTATAAGCATTGGAGATGTCACCTGAACCTGCGGTGGGTCTCTCTTTTTTAAATTTAATTTTTATGGTTTTATTTTGAGATCCTTCAGTTTTAAAACTTATAGTGGAAGCTTCAATTTGATCCTCTAAATCGTCGGCGGTGTTAATAACATCCGCACGGTAACTTTGCTGATGGTAATTTTTATCAGACTCCTCTTCGGTCTCATTATTTTCGTCTTCTTCTGCCTCGTCCTCGACGTCGTCCTCTTCGCCTTGTCCATCTCTTTCGACTTCTTCATTATTATCATCATTTTCTTTCTGAACAATCGGCTGCAACCGTTTATGTTGCTCATAGTTACTCGAATTGTGTGAATATTGCGATTGTGGCGGTGCCTGTTCTAACTGTAATTGTATTTCTTGCGAATTATGTTCTAGCATATGGTTGTTATTATTAGTAATATGATTTAATTCCATAAAAGCTTGTGGGCTGTGAATGTATTTATGAGGTTCTACTTTGGCAGATTTAACGCATTCGTCGTTTTGTTTCTCCACTTCTTGTTGGTGTTTGTTTTGTATATAACGTCTTGCTTTGATTTCTTCTGGACTGTATTCTACTCCCTCTCCTGCGGGATATACTAAACTTTTAGCATAATGACAGAACCTCTGGGGATCGTAAGGTTCTTCTAAAAATAAGGCTGGCTGCCAAGTCTCGTCACTATTGCTGCAATAATTGGCAAATTTACGAGGCAGACGAACACAGGACAAAGGATATTCATCCGCAATTTGCAACGGTTGGCGTTGCGCCGAAGCTTCCAAAGCTCTTTCATACTGCTGCCTCGACATGGATGCAGTTGCAGCCGGCAATTGTTGTTCAACCGGCACACTATTATGTTGCTGCGCAACATGGGAATGCTTTTGCAGAGTTGTTTGGGTTTGAAGATGATTTGAATTTGATATATTTTGTGCGGTAGCCTCTGACGTGGCAGTACAAGCCAGAGTTTCTTGCATCTAAAAAAATTTAAATATATACTTATTTAGCGTGGAATTTATTTAGAATCTAACTTAACTTACTGTTATTTGGGGAGTTTGCATTGATTGTTGCTGTATTTGAGCATGAGCAAGTACTTGCTGCTGAAGCTGCTGTTGATGTATTTGATGTGGCTGCTGTAAGTGTGGTGGGTAATGTGTCGATTGTTGTGTTTGATGATACAACTGTTGATTTTGCTGAATTATATGATTACCATGAATTTGCGTATGTTGTTGATTTTGCGGCGATGTTGCTGCTACTGCTCCTATTGGCTGTGCCTGGTGTTGATATGGGACTGGTTGACGGTATTGATTATGATTATGAGCTGTTTGCGGATGCATTGATGCATGGCTACTAGCTGCTGTTTGTATGTGCTGCGCATGCTGCTGCTGCTGCTGCTGCTGTTGTTGTTGCTGCTGCTGGAGGTGGTAATGAACGACATGATGTTGCTGGGCATTTAAACTTTTCGTGTATATAAATTTACTATGAGCATGGTGAAGCTCAGCGTAAGGTTGGGCCTTTTCTTGGAAGGCCAGATTGAAAACTGCCTCCGCTTCTTTTAAAGCGTTTATCGATTCATAGTAGCTAGCCCAACTAATATAAAAGGACGCCAATTGTCTGCCTACACCGCGTTGATGCAATACTTGGTAGAAATGCAACGGATTACTTTGCATGTCAATGTACTTTAACCACAAACGCACCATACGCACATCTTGTTTATAATAATCGCTGTGTTCGTAAAGAGTCAAACATCTTTCCAAGGTTTCGCGAAATTTGTTATCCGGATCACCGTGACCGTGATTTTCATACCAGCATATATAATTCCACCAATGGTCAAGCGGATCTGGCCCTTGGTACAGAGCGATAGCATTTTCCCACGCTTGCTTGTCTTTTAGAAAACTGTGTTGCATTTGTTCAGCTGACACCGTCGCTTGCTGCCGCATATAAGAGTTCATGGCAAGCGTTTTGGAAAATATTTTAAACCCAAACAGCACCTATAGAACGAACGTTGCTGTTGTTGATTAATTTAGAACATATGATTATGGACAAAAAGACAGTCGCTATGTCTTTACGGTCGTTTAATTTCAATGCACCCACAAAACTATAGAACTTGATAACCATTTTTTTTTACCATGGTTGCCAACGTTTCGTACTACTCGCCAGCTATGTTTGGGCATCTTCTGCAATTCGTAATTATCTATCAAAATTTCCCCCGAGTTTGGTTTCAGAAAAAGATAAAATTAACAATTCCATAAAATGAAGAATTCATTTGTAAGAGATAAAATTAACAATTTATTTATAAAAATTCAAGACAATTATAAACGTTAAAATTAGCAATTTAACATTTAAGAATTTTAAATAAAAATAAAAATTTTTAATTATTTATCTTACTTTTTGGCAGTCGGAGACATCGGAGACAGTAAGCCCCAAGATTTCTTTTAATGCACCAATACCGACGCAGGAACAAACTCATTGCAAAAATTGCAAATGAACTAGTACAAGCCCTGTTGATCTTCTTCGAAGCACCATTTTCATTAACATAGATATATCTACACATATTTTATTCATCTTTTTGTCCATTTCTCTTTCTATCTTCTTAATTCAGCCCTTTTCATAGGATTCGTAGAATTTATTGATGCGAAGAGTTTTCGTTGAGATTCGTAGAATTTATTGATGGGAAGAGTTTATTCATGGAAAACATATCATTCTCCTATCTTGAAATTTGAAATCTGAAATATTTGGAAGGATCCTCAATGTTTTATGATAAGCAAACATATATAGTTTGGCTTAGTTTTGTCCGCATTTTACGACTCATTAATTTAGATTTGTAAAGCTTTGCAACCGGTACAAATTTTTTTTTTATCTGGAGCTCAGATTTTACTCCTTGCAAAGCGCGTACAGTGCATAGTTTTACCAAAAAATAGCTATTTCTATTTCTTCTGAACTTAAGATTCTCTTTCAACTTGAAAGGACTTTATTGTATTATCATGAAAACTGTGGTTTCTAGTTCTTATCGTATGATTTATTAGTGATAAGCTTAGAAAATACCTTGAATGATCTGGGATATAACAATATAATTATATATAATATTAATGTTGAGAAATGTTTTCAATATAGAAATATAGTTTAGAATAAAGCAATTATTACAATGTAACGTTGTATAGTTATTACCGTCTCTTTACTTTCTTATTTAATATCTTTTCAAATTTACTAATTGCTAATTTGTCGCTTACATGCCAGTCTTAATAATAACATAGGCTCATCAATGTTTTGGTTTACATTTCTTTTACCATTTTTAACGAACGCTAAGAGATACCACATTAACCTCTTTTATTCAATGCAGAGAATCGTTTGGATGGTAATCCCGTTTGGGAAATTCACGCGTCTGGCAAAAACGACCAAATAGAAAGTTAATTGTCAGCTACGTGATTACCGTCTTGTTGTTAATTTACCGAATTGCAGCAGAAAAAGAAGATACAAAAAATATATAGAAAAACAAAGAGCTCCGCGATGAACACTTTTCAAGCGCTGTAGCGAATTATCTGTTGTACATTTGTTGAATTGTAGAAGAAGAAAAAAGAAATACAAAAATTAGATTACCAATTGCATATCTTCTAGTTAACTAACTCTTATTTTGCATGGCTTTCGTCATTCAAAATTTATTTCACAAAAATAATGGGGAAATTAGGGGCAAATTTGCCGTTTGCTTTTTTAAAATGAATTGCAAATCAATCATAGTTTTTTATTATATGAGTAAAAGCCAACTTTTTAATTTTCACAAAATATCTCAAGAGGAATTTATACTTTATATCTTTTATTTCAATATGCAAAAGATTTAGCGGTTCTTATTTCTTCACTTATTCGCCTTAATTGCCAGGCATCTAGCGAAACGTCGATACCCTCGTCAAAATAAGTTTGTCTTGAAGTTTACTATCATAATCTTCATTCGGTCGTAAACCTGACGAGTAAAATATTTATAAGCGTATATGCAAAACCTATAGGTACATAGATTAACTCGCCACGATTCCATTTATCCTGGGCCTTTTCGGTTTATGAAACGTCCTTCATTTTGTGGGGTCTTATGAAAATAAGTACGCGTTCCGTCTACGTGCCCAGCCACTTCAATAAATATTACCAATATTTCAATTATAGTTTGTTGTACGAAGGCCTCTCGTGGCACGCGAAACTTGAAAGTGCACAGTTTTATTTTCAATTTACAGCGGTTTTCTCTTATGAATGCACCTCTAAACAAGCAAATCAGTGTAAAGCGTGAGCTGTTTTACTTATGTTGACTTGATAGCTTTGAGAGAGCATTTCTCGCAGATCTCGTGCATGCATATAGCTAAAAAAGTCGAAACTTGGACCTGAAATCTAACTAACGCCGTACATAATCAGTGGTCAGATGAGAAATTTTTTGATATAATTGACACCAATAATGACAGCAGAAAATTTTGGAAAATTCGGACATGGATATAAAAAACCGAAAGTATTCCAAAAGTGACCAAAGTCACTGCGAAAAGTAAAAAATTTTGATGAAAAGCAAATACGAGATGGAAAAAAGAGGAAAAAAAACAATAGGAATGTAGGAAAATTGCTAAAACTCCCTTTTCGCTGCTACGCGTAATATCACAGATTTTCAGTTTTGATGCTCGATTTATTGAAGAGCAGCTCAAGCTGCAATTATTGCGGTTAAACATAGAACTTTTGTTTAGCCTTAAATTTCTTGGCAAATCGGAAGCGGACCACTTTACGATGAAACATATTTCCTTCTCAATAGTAAACTATATAAGTGGCCATTCGTAAGTACGCATTAAATACTCTGAAGCTTCAAGTTTCTTGAACATATGAAACTCGCATTCAAGTATGTCTCTATTTTTATAAAATAGCAATGTTTACATCAGGATTCAATTTCTCAACTTTGTAATCTATTGTTCTTTAGCATGTAATATATAGGCTACAGACCTAGATGTTGAAAAAAATTTGGTACATTAATTAAATTAACATTTAACACTTTTGGAAGCAGGTGTTAATTTTCAATTCCGAGCAATTAACAAATTTGACTTTCAGTTGCTAATATTAATTAAAAGCAGTGAATTTTAATGAAAATACCGGGAATATTCCAACAAGTTTGTTCTTGCCAAAG
Organism: Glossina morsitans morsitans; assembly: GCA_001077435.1. Classification (NCBI taxonomy): domain Eukaryota; kingdom Metazoa; phylum Arthropoda; class Insecta; order Diptera; family Glossinidae; genus Glossina; species Glossina morsitans. The sequence continues at coordinate 70,151 of CCAG010008760.1, read as the reverse complement.
GTTATAAACTTAGTAAGCAATATTTTACTAAGAAAATTTCCAAAAGCGTAATATATACCTCGTTTTTATTTCTTTGGGTAACTATTTTTGACGACAATAAAGGTGTAAAAGTACATTTATATGAGATTTGATGAGAAAATAATAATAAGGATAATAATAATGGGATAATGGGCATATATACCTGTATAAATAAATAACGGAACTAGCACAACTCCTTTAAAATGGATGTGCATTAAACACGTGCCCTAATAAAAACGGAAAATAAATAAAGTTGCAAAATGCAACAACAAAATTCACGGCGGCGTCTTTAATATATAAACAAATAACATGTGCAACGTCTCAATGTAAAGAAAAATTGAACGAATTAAAATGAACCCTCAATTCGATAAATTAAATTGAATCAATCTAAATAAACTCTTACTCGACACCATGAATTGAACCAATCAAGAGGAACCCTCGATTCGACATATAATTCCATAATAATTAGAACCAATTAAAACGATCTTCGACAATGTGAGCAAAAGCTTTTAGAGTCACCATCGCCGCTACTCGTGAAAGCAAGTCTGTGGCCGCAAATTTCGAACTGGATTTTTTGTCTGCAGTGCTATTTACTTTGGCTTTCTTTGCATTTCAATCTCCAAGTTTATTTAATTTATCTAAAATTGAACGCATCAAATACGCTGAATAACATGAAATTAACATGGAAGGAAAAAAAAACTGGAAAGCAACAGTGATATAAACACAGTATTTCGCACATCTGAATAAACATGTTTTGAATACAAAAAACTCCTAATTTTGGCCAAGTATCGTTTCAACATAATGTTAACGGTATAATTCTTCTTATATTTTTCCTTTTAACTCACAACTTTTTTTTGTAACTTTCCTTTTTGTTTGTTTATCTTGTGCTTTTTTGTTATAAAAAATGGAATAATTTTATTTGTATTTGACAGAGTTTTTCCATCTTAACGACGTTGCCCATATATACATATTTATAACGAAAATTACGATACCTTTGTTTACATATGGTTACCGTACGGTAAAAAATGTAAAATCTTAACAGAAAAAATATTCAGTGATGCAAAAACATGTTTCACCGCTTTTGCTTTAGTAAATGAAATTAGTTTAGCCTATTGGAAATTGGCCTAAGGAAAGCATCTTTATATTGCTGTAAGTGGAAATACTAAAATAAATAAAGTATAAGTTAAAATATATTATTAATAAAAAATAAATTATATTTTCTTCAAAGTTTTCAACGCTGATAATTGTTAAACAAGACGGGTCTTCAATAAGTTATTGTAATTAAAACTTATATATAATTGTCTAACACAAATTCGAATCGCGGTGTTTGTAGATCTTTCTATCAACTTGTCTTCCATTGATACTGGGATTTTGGCTAAATACTAAGAGAATTCCGAATTGAAGAATCGTACATTCAGGTCCGAAATGAAACAGTTTCATATAAATTTTTTCGCTAGTTAGTCTGAAATACCTATGTATTTAAACTATTTAAAAAGATTTGTTGTAATGAATAGGCAAAAGTTTCAGACTATCTAATATTATAATTTGCAACGCAATTAGCAAATAAATCTTATTACAGATAGAATGAATAAAAGTTCAAATTACATTACATATATATTGTTACGAAAATATCATATTTAATAATTTCAGTTTTCATGAAAATTAGTCGATTTTCTAAGAAACTAATTTCTAAAGAAGTCGAAAACCAAATGCACATTCATGGTGCTATATAAGCAGAATATTTGCGGAAGACAAGATGGGTCACAAGTCAGTTGAGTCAGTTGTAAGGGAGTCTAAAAATTAGTCGTAAAAGAGTTGAAAGCTAGTCGAGAGTGCTGAGTCAAGAGATTTGAATTGCAATATTCGAACGAACAAGACCATAACGAGAATTAAAGGGTTGTAAACCTAAGTTCCCGTTAAATAATTGGTAAGTAGATTTCCTAATTTTGTAAATAAAACCCCCACTATCAAAAGCAGATTAAAAAATAAAGCAAAATCCTAAAGACGTCTTCGCCTACTTTACACTGGTGTCAGAAGTGGGATTGTGATTTATAGTGAAAAGGAAGGTGAGCTGAGAGAAGGCCGATCCTAAGGCTGACGCGAATAGCGAATAGCGCGAATAGAAAAAGAAAGAAGAGCACATTGAGGTATCCGAATTTCAACGGAATGCTGACAAAGAGGAAGACGATACAACTACAACACAGGAAAATCGTGGTGAAGAAAAAGGCAAAGATGATACAAGTATATCGAATGCGGCTATTATGCAATTCATGCAACAAACGCAAAGGCAAATCCAAGCAGACCAACAGAAAACGCAGCAAATGGAACAGCAAATGCAAGCAGAGTAAGAACAAACAAGGTAAGAAATGGCAGCAATTTTTGATAAGATAATCTGATAAGAGGAGCCCAGAATGGCTTCAAAAATTGATGAGATAGTGGCAAAAATCAAACAACAACGATAAGAAGTCGCAACAGAAATTCAGGAAAAAGAGCAAGAGGAAAAGCAAATGGCCGCAAAAACAAGTCAGCAACGACAATTAATGACATCGAAAGTGAATGAATAAAAGCAAGAACAACGACAGGTTGTAGAAATGGCATCAACATTCGATGAACAAAATCAGTTAATGGCAGCAAATGCTATAACTGCGACAAAGTTGGATACCTTGTTTGCCATAAGGGATCGCGTTTGAGGTTGCCCACCAATAGTACAGCAGGCGTCCAGCATAGCCGCCACGTTAGAGGAGATAAATCGAGAAAATTGCTGGATGGCTGTAGAAGACATAAACACGTAGAGAAGACCATAATGGCTTGAGAATAGACAAAAGATCGTGAAGGAGGCATGCCTGAGGAACAGAAAGCTAAACACAATGCCAGGCTTTGGTGGAGACAAACGTAGCGTTAGCGAAAGAAGGCATATGAAACCCGCAGCTGGCCGATAACGATGTCAAGGAAATAAGAAGGACGAGCTTCCTGCCAAGGAGCAAAGCAATAAGGAAGACCCCACAGTAAAAGCGTACAGGACTCAGTGGGAAAGTCTAGTTTTTGAGGATGAGTGTCTATGGTGAATATGATACAGTAAAAGCCATTGACATACAAGAAGTTTGTTGGTGATGCCAACCTCCAAGTCCGAAGAAATCATAGAAAAACATTACGCAGTGCGAAACGCAGAGCACTTTAGCGTTACGAAAATGGTCAAGGACATTAAACGGAAGTTTTACTGGGTAGGATGCCGGAAGGCGAAGGAACAGACGGCATATATTGTTTCTTTCTACTGCAGCGTATAAAACTTTTGGATGAAAAGATAGAGGCATAGCCTGTTTCTCTTTCATATGATGCTATATTTGTAAAATTTTGGCTCTAACATGCGCTGATATATCGTTGATGTGCATCAATAAATTTTTGTAATGGGCATTGCATTAAATTATAAAATTCTATTAGAAATTTACTGCGTTCAACGCCCCAATCACGACATTCGCTGCTATGGAGTACCCGACGAGCGGAGGAGTGGATGAGCGGAGGAACTGATGAGGACCTTAGAGGGACGTTATGTTCATATCCCTTTTCTCTCTTTAGGCCTGGAGCGGCCATGCCAACTCGATAATTAAAAGTTCCTCAGTCGATTTACCAGCTCCACTATATCTGGTAACGACCGGGTCCTCATCCTAAAGCCAAGCGCCATATTGTAGAAGAACCTCTTCAAGAGATCCTGGCTTACCCTGTATGACGCGATAGTTATGCCAGGATAAGCCAGGAGGTCCTCCATTAATCGTCTGAAATTTCTTAGGATTTGCCGCGTCTCCACCGCTATATGGTCCGCTCCTAACTTTCGCACCAGCTAGCGGTTCATCTCGTTGAGTGTAGATTTGAGCTCCATCCATGTTTCGCTGTTGATGCCGTCCGAGTTGTCGACCTCATTTGTCTTAATAGCCGGCTGGAAAGTCGCGCGCTGCGTATCGTTGAGCATTTGCATAATAATGGCGCGCGACTCCATGGCGAGCTATACATGGAGATAGCTCCAGTTTGCTTCCAGAATGGTGAGCTGGGCACCTTGATTTTCGCCAGCATTGTCAGCAGTTTCAGATACGGACTTTCCTTCTTCGTTGCGTATTTATCTATTATCGACTCCACCGAATGGGGACAGTCGTAGAGCATACATATTAAATGGGTGCTGCCGTCTGCCCGCTTTCTTCGATAAATGGCGATGGAGAATTTACCTTCTATTATTCTTAGATTAATGGCAGCTCGATCGCAGACGAGAGCCTTGACGTGCAACCCCATCTCTTCTGCGGCTTTAAGATTAGCGTCGCCTCTACTGCATTCGCATATGATGTGCGGGGGTAGGCTTTTAGCAAGATGCTAAACTGGGTCAACAAACTCCGCGTTGCGAAGACGAGCACAGTTTTGTGCGGCTCGCACGTCTTCCGCTCGCGAACATTGCGCCCGCAGGTTTGTAAAAACCTCGTCGCAGTGCACCTGCACTATCCTGTCCTGCATGCTCAAAACATCGCGAAGTGACTTAGCATTCGTCGGTGTTTGCTTGGAGAGAGAATAGGCAATGCATCCGCCACCGGAATGCATTTTCGCGGCCTGCGCTGACGTCGAAGGGCCGCCGTACTCCTCCGCGCTTATCTGCATGCACTTCGCGACGATTGGAGCTGTTGTCGACGGGCCTGCGCAATCCTCGTCGGTCACCTGCATGCATTCCGCTAAGAATTTTTCGAAACTTGGCGTATTACTTATATTTGTTTTAATCTTGTGCCAATTCATCGGTAGAGGTTCCACCTGCATTCACCATGATCTTTCCTTCGAAGAATTCCTTCTCCTCAATTAGTTTAGAGGTCGCCTCCGCGGTCCGCATAATACCAAGTTCTACTTACGGTATGCGCAATAATGCGTCCTCCGAGACAGCCTTTTTTCTAGCCGATGCAGACACCTCCTGACATCTTGGAAAGATTTTTGAACCTTTTCCGTGGGCACTGGGCGGTGCAGTTCAGCGCTCACTTTTCTGGCCAGTTCATGGTACTGACCTTTAATCTGCCCCATCTCATTTTCCCCTCCACCATATATTGTGCGCAAAGTTCTAAATAAATGGTAGGAATATTCCTACATATTAAATTTATTCCGTTGTGTTTCATATAAAAATTATACTGAGTTTGGTCGACATACAACTTCGGGGCAGTTCTTCATATAAAAATTATACTGAGTTTGGTCGACATACAACTTCGGGGCAGTTCTTCATATAACAATTATACTGAGTTAGGTCGACATACAACTTCGGGGCAGTTTTTCATATAAAAATTATACTGAGTTTGGTTCAAATACAACTTCAGGGAAGTTATCCCTTTAAAAATGAAGCTCAATATCGAGCAAACACGTTATCGAGTGTCATCAACCGAATAACGAGAACCATCGCCTCAAACTGCAAATTCTATATCGAAGTTGCTCAAACACGAGCACACCGTAAAGCGACCCCAGATTTGATGACTTAGGAGTGATCCTTGATCCAAAGCTAAGATGCAATTTACATATTTAATTACACGTCAATGCTAATTGCGCCTGGGCTTTGTAGAGAGATGGTCAAAAGAATTGTACGACCCTTATGTTAGTAGACGGTTATGTAATGCTCTTGTTCGCCCGATTTCTGAATATTCGTCCGTAGTTCGGATTTGAAGTTACAAATGCTCTTGAAGCTATTTGCTTTTTGTTCTACGAGGCTTACGGTGGAATTCTCATTTAGACCTTATTGCTTAAGAAATAGTTAACTGATTTTCCCACTACGGAAAAAAGACGCGACATACTGGGAGTTATCTTTATTGTAAAATTGATTAAAGCTATAACAAGGTTGCCTATTTTTACTTCAAGGAATCTCATTTAATGCGCCTAGCAGTATGAAGCGCAAACTAATATTTATTTGTCTCGTCTGATACTTTGAAAACAGTTTCATTCATTCGCATGATTTGATGAATTTAATTATCAGTTATCGCGGTTTTCTCCGTACTTGAAATACACCTATTCTTCTTGCCTCTGTTTACTTAATCATTGCTAATTAAAGTCTGCTGCGCCTATTCAGTTTTTTGGTTGTAGAGGAATTTTTCACGATTTATACGAGTATCTATTACTTTACTGCAATTATCATATTCTTATTTATAGATATTTTAAGATATTTTCTATCGGTTAATATATGTTATATATTACTGATTAAATATGTAAGAAATAGATTTCGCGAAGTTCGTAACGATATTATTGGGTAGAGCTTGAACGCTGCTTCGAACACAGACAGCGTAACCAAATTAACGACAATGCCTTGAAGAAATGTTACGGCGAAGCAGGGATATATACGGGAAATTTTCCATTCATTGCGATGGGCTTTGGAAACGATGTGTGCTGGTATTTTTTAAACATGCGTCGGGAAAAATTGACAAAACGTGCTAGAATGCAATTTTACATATGTGTTTGTGTGTTTTGGCACAAACCAATTGGAAAGAAATGTCATTTAAAAAAGTAAAAATTGAAAAGCGTGGCAGCCCTTAATACACCAAAGAAAAAATAGGAAAATTTATTTTTCTTTTTCTCTAATTTTTTTGTTAATTTTAATAATTTTATTGAAAAAAAAAAAAAAAAAACAAAACTGGAGGTTTCAATTGTGCGTTACTTTAAACGTTGCTAATATCAAAAAGTAAAAACGAATGCGAAAGTAAAGTGAAAGAATGTATATAACCAATTGAAAGAAGGCTGAAGGCTGAATCGAAAGAGTAAAGAGAAAACTAAATTTAACATTATTTTTAAATTTCGACACAATTTATATAAATAAAAGTGAAAAAGCATTTAGTTCAATAAATTATGGAGTTTTCTACCGATCCCTATGAATTGAAATTATACCAGATGTTTCAAAGTTGTGATACCAAACATTGCGGCTACTTGGATGAAGAATCATTGCGTCGCTTATGTGGTCTATTAGAATTACACGATAAAGGAGCGGTGCTTATCGAAAATTTGGCAGCTGAAGATAAGGCGTCGCATGTGACATTTGATAATTTCAAGGAAGCTTTACTTAATTTTTTGGGCACCGAACTAGATAGCAATCATGAAAATGAAGATTCCTTGCAGCATAGCGACAAACACACAGCATGCAGTTATCTTGACAATATTAATCAAAAAGAGAAAAAGAATAACGGTAAGGCACAAATAAGATAATCATAGGTTTATCATGTACAATAAAAGTTCGCGTTCAAATTACTTCAGACATATATGTATATGTGTGTATATTTCTTTGTTAGGCTAGAATTAGTATTCCAAATGCATTTAAGAACTTACCTTCAGAACGATGCATATACATCTGTCTATGAACATGTTCCTTCATTTTTAAAAGAATTTTTCTATCTCTTACTACAACCTCCGTATGAAGTTCCCTTGTCATCTTATGTAATAAAAACTTACTTAGCATTTTGAAATACTTGTGTTTATAGCTTCATAATTGTTTTTAGTAAAATTCCATGTTATACAAAATTTGCACTATAATCACATTGTTGTGAGGTACGTACCTGAGATTGGAAAATCCCAGTTAATTTCTTTATTGCCTTTACATACCTTAAAAGTGTTATCCTTGTTATTTTCGATTCAGTTATAAATCTACACTCTTACGGATCACTTCAGGTATTAAGGCAAAGTAGAGAATATTAAAATTATATTTGTTTCAACACAATGGGTACAAAGACTTTTTATCATAAGGCAAAACGTTGCAAGTTATTTTCTATAGATAGGCTTGCCAGGCAGTTTGGTAAGTTTCTATTTTTAATTTTATATGATATTATTATAATGTTTGATTCTTTCATCTAAATATTCATATTTTTTCAGAACATTCCCTTGTTATAGCCGATGTTACGGAACCTTTTGTGAATAGCGAAGCGGAAATATCAGATCGTGAAATTTCACCTAAATTAGTTGTGGGCTCGAAAAAATATGGTCGGCGTTCGAGGCCTCCAATACATCGTAATATAGAAAATATAACTGCTTCCGATACCGACGATGATTCAAATGATGATAAAAGTATAAAAGCGCATCGTACTTGTTACAGTAATATTCAAGTGCAGCGATCTTCCTCACAGACTGATATACCAGGTGTACGCAAGCATTTAACTGCCATTAGCGCGGAGAGTAAATTGAAACGCTGTGCCTCTCTTCCCGCTCAGAAAAATCTCCAAAATAGAGCCAAGGTAACCGGCACTGCATCGAAAATGAACAAAAATACCCAAACTTCCACGATGGAGAAGCAACAGCACCTTACTAGCAGCGCCGAATCCTTAGGTGAGTAATTTATGATAACTTTTTGCATTGTAGTCATTACTTAAGATATAATTATTGAAATTTATATAAGATTTTCAAACAAGTAACTTACATTGAATATCATTCAGTGAAACAAGTTGTAATTTTATCGACATCTGTCATTCTTCATTTTATTTGTCATACATATAGAAATTAGCTTCTTCATCAGCTGCTTAGCTAACTCTTTACATAGATTAGAGTATGTTTACGCATGTATAAAATCACTAACACATTGACGTTAATATGTCGTATATAAATTGGCCCCCTTTTCTTCTCAGAGAGAGTTTCGTTTGCCTCGATGTGTTGTGATTACTTTCAGAGCATTGTCGCATAATTATGCGTTGTTATCTACTTATTGTTTTCAACCAACGCACTTGGTTTATACATTCATGTCAAACAAACTGTTTGGTTTTAGTTACATTTATGACTTCTTTCTCTAAACATTTCACTTCAACATTTAATAGGTTTGCAAAATCTTTCATCTGCCATGCACGCTGTTTGGAATACATTTGAATGGGAGTTGAACCTCAACCACCTAAAATTTGGAAATTTGGCTAAAGGTTTGTGTGCCAACAAAACTCAACTAAAAAATACTTTTTGTTTTTTTTTGAATATTAATTGATTCGATTAAACGGACAAAAGGCTGGTGGTATATATTTGCACGCTCTTTAGAGTGGCTAGCGGTAGATTAATGTGTCAAATGACTCAAATGAAAAATAGCACGAATTGAGCATACCTGCTAACCTCATAACCAGCACTTAGAAACAAAACATCCTTTTTACTACACCATTATTTAAATGTCGTTGTTTACTATTTGTATTCTCATTTCAATATTTTTTTGGGGAAAAGAATTTTTCATTATCATAAAAATATTTCTATTTCACGTAGAGACTCCTGCTCTTATGGAGACTTTACCCGTTCAGAGCGTTTTGAATTTATGGGAACGTGCCCAAATACCCAACGGTCGAAGTATGCTTTTAGCTTTGGGTTTCGATGACAACGAGATAAACTTAGCTCAACTTGGAAAAGTTCTGGAAGATGAAATGCGAATTTTGGATGAAGAACCTCAAATTACTTTAATGAAAGCTTCTTTGGTGCTGCAAACAGTTGAACTCAGTTCGCTTAGGCAAACGGCTCGCCAACTTTATGATGAGAATACAAAATTGCGTACGGATAACAAAGATGCAAATAAACGTATAGCTATTTTTACGGCGGAAATTGACGAAAGACATGAGATCGGAAGAGAGGCAACCAAAAAAGAGGTAACTAAACTATATGGAACTCCTTTCAAAGAGCACGTTATTTTGCATACTTTCATGCCAGATTGGAATCTATCAATCGGTATTTAGAATAATGGCTTATCTCCGAATAGAAAAACCTAACTGTTCATATAAATTTAAATATCGCAAGCGTTTATGATCAGCTCTTGTTCATTAAAACGAAAGTCCATTTCAAAAAAGTTATTTTAATATTTATTTATTTTTTTTATTAAAGATACGTTTACTGGAACAAAAACATGGGGCCGTAGTTAGAGATTTAACATCACGTATGGCAGCGGATCGTGAGAATTGGTCCAATTTGAATAGTCGTCTAGAGGCGCGTATCAAGTTATTTGAACAGAACGAAATTAAATTAAAAACCGAACTGGAATTAGTACATAAAGAGAATGAAGATTTTGAGGGGGAGCATCAGATAATGCAGAAGCAGTTAGCCGAATTGTTGGAAAAGAATATTAATTTAAATCGTGAACTTAGCGATTTGGAAGAGAAAACACACAAAGGTAACCGACAGCCGAATTCCGAGAAAATCGCAAACGATGAAGAACTTTTGCGACTCGTTGAAAAAGTAACCAATCTTCAGATAGAAAACACTAATTTACGGGATAAAAATGATGAACTCTTAGTCGAAGTGGAAGCGTTAAATTTGGAACTTAATAAACTAAAATCAAAGTGTAAAAAATCATCAGCCGTTGAAGAAATAAGTAGTGAAGAAAATGAGATGAGTTCGTTGAATACAGCGACAAAAAGACGTGGCGATTCTCCAACGAAAACTAGGCTTATTGAAGAAAGTCCTCGTTTACGCAAGTTACGCAAGTGCACGAATGATATTAATTTAAGTAATACCAGCAGCGAGAACAGCGACACAAGTGGCGAATGGATGGCTTTGAATTCAGAACTTCACCATTCTCAAAGCAAATTTACCACGGAACAAGAGGAAGTAGAAAGTCTCAAGAAAAGAATCACAGAATTAGAGGAATTATTAAAACAAGCACAAGAATTGTCCAGTCAACAATCGAACTCCTCCTTAACGCTGCCATCTGAAGAGCGTTGCCGGGAATTAGAAACTAGTTTAGAGCAAATGCAAAGAGCTTATGAAGAGTGTGAAGACTATTGGCAGGCTAAGTTGGGTGATGAGAGAGCTCTTTTCGAAAAAGAACGTCAAATATACGAAGAAGAACAGCAAGAAAGCGATAAAAAGTTTACAGAACTAATGGAGAAGGTACGCGAATATGAAGAACAATTTAGTAAAGATGGTCGCTTATCGCCCATCGAAGAGAAGTGTCAACTGGAACAACAATATGCCGATTTGGAAATTGAAATGGAATCATTAAAAGAAAATAATTGCAAAATGTTGGAAGAAAAATCGAAGGAAATTGAGACTTTACAACATGAAATAGAAGATCTACGTCTTCGACTGGGTGAAAGTGAAGAAATACTTACAGGAGCATCGGAGCTAAACGCTGAAGCTATAAATAACAAAAGTAATTTTACGAAGACTACTAGTCCAGCCAGTTCACCAATAAGTTATTTATGGCATCAGAGTACCATACAAGAACCTTCGAAAACCTTCCATACTTTAGAAAAAACAATGCCAGCTATCATTTCAATGTCAGCTATAAACAATGATCAGCTTATACGGTGAGTAATCAATAAAATTCGGCAGAATCAGGAATGGGTTATAAGTAAGGAAAGAAATCTGTCTATATTCGCCGTTTAAGACGAATCTCAAGGATTCAATGTTTCGAAGAAATTTGAGAACATAGTAAAGAGTCTGTCTATTCATAGCAGGTCGAGTAATACGAATAAATAACTCATTTCGAAGTAATAGTCGTCTACAAATGAAAGTCCATTGTCAATATTGCTTTACCTCTCATCTGCACTTACAAACTCGATTTCCTAAAATTCTGCTCACATATGGCAAAATTTGCATTTTGTGATCTTGTTTGCGGACAGACAGACTGAGCCAAATTGATTTTAAATGTCACATTGATCATGAATGTTGAACAGGTAAAATTGCTTTACGCGTCATTCACTAGCCGAGACTATAAGAAATGTTGGTGCACTTTTAACCTGAGTTAAGCAATACATAATTGCTTGTACGTTTTGCATGTTCTAGTTCGCCATAATCACTTTAACATTTCAACGGCTTTTAAGTTATTTAATGGGCCTAAATAAATGAATACAATGCGACAAGAAAATCGGTATTTTTAAACTTTTTTTTTTTTAACAACTAGTACTGCTAAGGTAAATTATAAAATTCGAAATTGTATTTAGTAAATGATTGGACTGCGTGTAGGCGGTTTTTTGTAAATAAAATATACCTTTTCGCTTTACAAATTAATACGTTTACTAAAACGGAAAATTCACTATCGATATCAGTCGCCGAATTTCGTTTTAAATAACGCGAGTGTTTTGACTTTTCGCATTTAGCTTAGGGCTTCGCTCGTAGTATGCATATCTTACATAGGGACAGATTTACATGTTTGCATAAAATAAATGAGAATATTTAGAAGTTATTAAAAAATATTTTTTTCATTTGCCCTTTGTCTGCTTAGTGCAAGCACCAAGTACGAGCGCTGTTTTGAATTCTTCAATAGTTCGTGCTTGTCGAAGAAACCATTAGAAAATTGAACGTCATTTTTGTACAGATCGTACATCGTATATAAACGAGCTTAAGTCAATTTTAATTGACAATTTCTTTGGTTCATTCGAAAGGTGTTTTCTTGTTCACGCGATGTAGGTAAACATACGCAACATTTTCTAGTTTGGCGTTAGTTTCTCAAATTTATGTGTATGTTTGTAACATGCAGAAGTATGCTCCTCTGCAAACCCCGTCCTACAGATCTTTAAAGTATGTACATTTCTGATCAGTATTAAAACCGTCCTGTAACACCTACAAGATGGCTTCTCTACAATACCATTCCCTACAGATGTTATAAATTATATTTAATCTGTCCCCATGTCTGTACGAATGATTGCGGTAAACAGTTTTTAGAAAATAAAATATGGGCCCCGAATTCGGCAAAATCATTCGCGCGGCAGAGTTGATATTGTAAATTATTCAGATCGGTGAAATGCCTGTCGTACGACATACATTTTAAAGCGAAGTGAGTCCTTTGCTCATAATACGTAGACAACAAAGATATGAGCATAAAAATACCACTCTATAGTTGATGACTGCACAAAACGGAAAGGCTTACCCACCCAGTATTATAGACTATCAAAAAATTCACTGCTTTCGTTTTATGTCAGCCTATTTTAAGATAAAACGACTTGGATGCATTGCTTTGATAAATTTTGTATTTGCGGTGTTCAGTTCGGAATATAGCATGCGAAAATAGCGTAAAAACCTCGTCCCTTAAGAATTTATATAGTTCTGCTGAACATTTATATCCAGTTTCAAACTAATCTGGTACAGATTTTGGCCAATTCTGGGTATTCTCGTAATCGGATTAATTTTTTTTTGAATATTGAGTGACTGCTGCTATGCTGTGGCTAGCGTATGCTTTGTATCTCAATTTTGTCGATATCGAATGGATAGTTTAAAATTAACTTAGGATTTTACGCTTATCAAGAATATGGTCGCCGTGCTCTCAATCTGCCACAGTTATGAATGCCAGGAAATATTTGGCATACTCCTATCTTCGGTAATTGGCATAATAGAAACTAACTCAATCAATTTAAACATTAAATGCACAAAAATAATGTTTATAGCTAACATTAAAGAAAAAGAAGAAAAAAATATTTAAAACAAAAAAAACGCGTATTTTTTCCTTATAAGGACTGAAAAAATAATTTAAGTGTGTTTTGGCCTTTGTATCTTATGTTTTCATGAAAAATAAAATGTAAAATTTTTCAGAGACACTGTCCTCACTACATCTGAAACAACGATTTTTAGTACACCACCTACTGTTAGTAACGCATCACAATCGCCCACGGAAAAACTGAATCATGATTCAAAAACTCAATCAGTACAATCGGAAGCAGGTGATGTGGCCGATTGCGAAACTTCTTCCTCATCAGCGTCTGTTAAAAGTTTCGAAACACACAGTGTACATTTGACAAATAATGAACAACAACAACATAGTATTACACATGAACAAATCAATATTAGAAATAATAGCAGCACAAAGCATAATAATAGTTCATCTAGTCCCAGTCCAAACAGCATAAAAGAGGAATTGAAACGTTTAAAATACTTCGAATTATCATTGCGCGACCAAATCAAGGATTTATCCCTACAACGCGATGGTTTGGTTATGGAATTGCAACAACTACAAGAAGCTAAGCCAGTGTTAGAGAAAGCCTATGCGGTAGGTATTTTCACTTTAGTAATAAAAAAGAAAAGAAAAGAATTTGAATACGACAACAATTTCTTTCTATTGCAGCGAACCGCTCATCCGTCATTGATACAAAGAGTCAATCAGTTAGAGTTGAAAAATCGTCATTTGCAAAACGTTATCAAACAACAGCAACAGTACACTGAATCGCTAATGCAACGTAAGCTTTTTACTGCATTCTTTACTTATTATTCTCCCACTACTTATACTTTTCGATCACGATTTCGTTATTTCGTTGGCGATAATAAGAAATAGACTTGATATCTCAAAGAATACGTTAGGCTGGCGAGAACATAAATTCGAAAAAGATCCACAATAATGAAGTTAATAATTAGTTCGATATCTATGTGAGCTAGATTTTCTCGGCGGTTTTAAAGAAGTCCGGCAAAGCTGCCTTAAAAATTGAGGAATATGGGGCAATTTTTTCTGAAGATAGTCCAGTCTAGGAAATGTGTGTTCGTGTAGTTTAACGTGGATATGTCTTTCGTGATTTTATTTATTGATCCGACTCCTTTTGAGATTCAGTTCGTGCCACTGAATAATGATTTTTAAGAGAGCATAGGTTTTATTTATAATTCTAATTATTTACGGGAACTTACATGCATGCAATGCTTGTTCTGGTCTTGTCCGTTTGAATACAACGATTCAGCTTTTTTGACTCTGCTTATACAACCTTTTACAATGCCAAACTTCATTGTGACATTTTTGTGTTAATCCCTTTTCCCGCGAAATGTTCTCAGATCGTTGTTAACGTTTTTGCAAATCGCCATTTGTGTTGCCAGGTAAACCCTTGTGAATGTGGGTCTGCATTAACTATTTTTAGAATTTAGTGTCTTAGACAATCGGTTGGTTTTCATATCCAGGCTTATTTTATCAAATGTAAGATCTTCATAACAATAATAACTTCCAACGACCGAATAATCGGTGAAACACCAAAAAAGGAAGAAAACAAAATGAAGATAAAATTTAGTACATATTTTTGAAGAAGAGTTTGTTTCAGACTGCGGTTTGAAATGTTAGAGAAGTTATATGTGACTAAGGGATCATTTTTCGTTCACATTGATTTCTAATATACTAAAAAAGGGAGATGGGTTTTTTTATGAATAAAACCGTGAGTAAGAATGTCCATAACCATGAACCATATTTCGTGAACAGTTGACGACGGGGTGATCGAAACTATTTCACATCAAATATGCAGATGCCCGTTGGCTAGCTTTTCTGATCAAAAGACTTCTCTGAAAGTAATTGCATTTTTTGAATTGTTGCGGATTCCATCGTAACACGTTTAAGGCTTGATCTTTGACATTAATATAAGGTATCATGCGTTTTAGTCAGTTTTGTATGTTAAATCTTAAGAGTGTGAGAATTTTAATACGAAACACATATTTGGAGAAGCGGTGCTACCTAAGATCAAGATTATCTCAAGTACCTTAAAAAAATATTAAACCTAATAGCACCGATGGACTTAATTAGATAAATTACGAGAATGTCAGCTGGATAAATTATAAAAAATATACATATATATATTCATAACCAATTGACCGAAGGATACGTAAAACGACGAGATGTTCAGTTTAGCCCAAGGAAGCACACATCTACACATTTAACTCTCTTTCTTTCTATATATTATATATCTATCCGGGACTAACAATTCAATGGTCGCGGATTCAAATCTCAATAGCGATAGGGTTTTCAAAGCAAGCGAGCATGTGATTTAAGTCATCTGCTAGTCTCTAAAACCATGCCTTGTAAATTTATTTACAAAATATATAGACAATAAATAAATAAATATATTATTTAGAACGTGCACCATTTAGATGAAATTGCAACAGTGGCCAGGGAAATTAACTATTTCAGAAATGGTTAAAAAGTTGTTCTCTTCTTTTCCAATTTTTTTCTCATTGTTCACTAATAATTATATGCAAATGAAATTCGATCTCGAAATTAATCACTTAATGCTTGCGAATGCAAGGTAAACGCCAGCGAAATGAAATGAAATCATTTGACGAAATAACTGAAATCACTTTCACACACCGTGTAAACGCCGTTATTAGCTGATAACTATTGCAGACTCAACTCGGAAAGATATTAGAATGCAGTGATTAATTTATGGACCTTTTTTTTGTCATAATAGAATCATGGCGCCAACATCAAATTGAACTGAATGATTTACATGGCCGTTTAGAGGCGCAAGGAGCTTTAATAGCGGAACAAGGACAGCGTTTACAAAACGCTGATTTGCTCGTTAAAGATTTATATGTGGAAAATTCACATTTAACTGCTACTGTACAGAGACTCGAACAACAACGATATCGTGTCAATTTTATGCAGCAACAACAATCCGCACAACGGCCAAGTTGCTCAGGTTTACCAGGAATGCCTTAAGTATATCAAAAAATAAAAAAGAAACCACACTATCACACACATCAATACGTCAACATTCGTCTTATCTATTCATAATTATGGGAATATGGAAACTACTTCACATCGACACTATGTAAAATTATTTGTTAAACATAATATCAAACCTTAGTACGTTTAAGCACAATGATTGAAGGTAAGAATTTTATTCAATTTTTTTTTTTTTTTCATTAGTACAAAAGTAAGAGATATTTTAAGACATTTCATAAAGAAATGAATAAAAAAAATACAGTTGCGTATATACACTATGGTATACATATAAATATATAGGCATATATATATATATATATATATTATATGCCGATATATATATATAGGCATATAATATATATATATATATATATATATATATATATATATATGTTAAAGTATATTTATTATATATATATATAAATGGTAACCATTTCGTCAGCTTTTTCTTTTGTATATTTTTAATGCAAATTGAAAGGTTTTTTTTTTTATTTTTTTTATTTAGCAAGCTTATTAAATTTTTTTAAATCTTTGTTATTTTAAATGTATTAAACAAACGAAGACAAGTTTGTGGATTAAAAGTAAAAAAAAAAAGACATTCAACTCTCTAAGAGTGATGTGAAGAAAACTTTCACATAACTTCTTTTAGTGCTTCATTAGCACATAAAATGAAAAAAATAAATAAATTAAAGAACACATAAAGACTTCCGTAAAACGAAATTCCTAAACAAGAAAAATGTAATAAAAAATTTGAAATGCTTAACAATAACCAAATAAAAAAAGTTACCTGTTGTAAACATTGAAATATGAAAAACATTTACCGAAAGCAGTTTATATTTGTTCATAATGACATTTTTTTTTTCTTTACTTATATTTAGCAAGACAATCCTTTGAAGAGTAGAAGAACTTTTTAGGCGAACATTTTTTTTTTAAAAAACGAAAAAAATTTCGAAACGAGCTAAATTTAAAAAAAAGAACGCACAGCGATTGTTGTGAAAGAAATAATTTCATTTAAAGACAAAAAAACGAAAAATTAAATATTTATTTCAAAAAGGAATTTAATTTAAGGAAACGTTGTAAGTTGTATAAATAAGAAATTATTACTATTTGCCTTCGAAAATATGGTTCACATATTTGTATTTCTCCTCATCATCTTATGACATTCCCTTTAATTAGAACGATTCTTCAAGCGTCTTCACGCGACCATCCTTACAATATAACTTCGACCTCATAGAACATTATCTTTGCCTTAGCATGTCATGCATAAATTATGAATTTATCGCTGCCATTTCAGGACTTTTATTACTATCTGTCAAGTTCTGGAAACAACTAATAACCTGATAGTCCTTAAAGTATAAACATGTTTTGAAGTGTATTGTTATCACATATTAATAAGTGGTGTTTGCCTAGATTTGGAATTTCTCCAAGGAATGCTAAGCAGACTACACTTTTTCATAGGAAGATGGCAATGACTTTAATTTTCTTAGGACTTTCCTTTGGTACCTACCCGGTACAATAAATGCTTTTAAGTTTGTGCGGACGTATGTACCATCCAAAAGCACTTTAGGAGGATCTACTTTTTATTATAGCGAACAATCTCGAATCACATTCCTAAACCATTTCAGGACCACCTGTCTGTCTAATCTGCATCTATTTGCTCTTGCACATAATGAACGCAAGACATAGGTTGTAATTTTGAGAAATTTTAGCGATCTTTACACTCTGTACACCGACGTGAACGAAGGACCCCAATCGAAAATAGACAGACTCTGACCATTTTTGCAATTACTTTCCACAACACGTACGCTTTCGAGAAAAACCGAGAGAAAATCGTTAGAATTCGATAGATATTTTGGCAAAGCAAATGTGGAAAATGTTCATCCGGCAGGGCCCCCGTCTGCCCCATTCATATAAATACACTTACAGAAAATAGGCCTTTCGACGCCAATAAGGTTACGTTTTTACAAATTTATCATGAAAATTGGTCCAGAATAGTGATTTGGCATGTAACTTGACTGTGATGTATGTGGATCACATAGTCCCTTTTTTGGATATCTTCCCATCAAAGCGCCTTTTGAAAAATGGAACGGCCACGGGCCGTTTAACTTTTGAAAGCAAGCACTTGCATGACAAGAATAAATGAAGCATCGTCTTCCGCTTTGTGGTTACTAAACTTGTCTGCCCGTCTGTATGTCTTGTTTTCTTATCCTCAAAAAGACTTCGGATATATCCACTTTTTAGATATATCCACACTTTCTGAAGCTTGTCCGTCCGTCTTGTTTTCTTATGTTCAGCAGGCTACAGACTACAATTTTTGAGGCACTTTGATGAAATGTGCACATGAATACCTGTTAGGATGGTACGAAAGAAAGAAAAATAACCTAAGATTAAAATGCTTATCACATTTTCGAAGAAATGTAATATTTTCTACTCCTTACTTCTATTCGTCGTATTGTATATTTTTTGATTACTTTTTCTTTATTTTAAAATTATTTTATAATCTAGAAATTATTTTAACTACCAAAGGGCTAACATTAGTTTTATCAATACATTGATGACGATATGCGCTAAAAAGCAAATATGCTAATAAAAATTGAAAATAAAAGAAGCGGATTATCTTCTCGCGACATTAATCAGTATTAGTAACGAGTTATTATACGCAGATCGCAATCTGAGATCGATTCTAATTCAAATAATTAAATTGAATCAAGAGACTTGCGAAATTTAATCCATTTCCGGTTTTTAGAAGAGTGTCTTTAAGATGTTACAAAAGGTCCTATTTTTGAAGCATTGTTTAATTAATATAAATTATAGGAAATATTCAGAATACCTTGCGCTTCAGATAATTGCAATTCAGACTGTAACGCTCTATATTATTAGATCCTGGGTAGTAAATATCCGAGATCCGTCGGATTGAACTTTTCTTACTTGATTTGTTACAATGTTTGCCATTATTTTTTTTCTTACGATAATAACTTTATGTACACCCAACCTTTTTTACACTTTCTATCTTTTTTGACTCGATCTTGAAATAACGCGGTTCACCAACACGCATCTAGCACGAATCCCAAAAAAAATCATTTTTTTATTTCTAATTTTGACTTGGTTCTTGGCTTGGTCTACTACGGGGAGTACCCAAATTTTATGATCACTTTTTTTTCATCCTGCTGTACTTCAACTTGAGCACAGCATTTCGTTATTCAGTATTTATTTTATGCTAGAGTGTTCAGTTCGTTGAATGTAATAAATAATTTCATTAAAGTTCAAAAAGTTGTTGTTCACTTGTTGATGGTACCCCCCGTAATAAACGTGCACGCTTGTTATCGAGTATCCATTTTTTATTTCTATTTTTAATTATAATTTTTATATGTTGTACTTATGGATTGAATTTTCACTGTACACTAATTTTAATTTTTTTTCGTAATAAAAGCGAATTGTTTTTGTTTTATAAATATGTAATAGGGGTTTCAATATTTATCTTTTAAGCACGGTTTTTGGGAAACATATTTGAAGTTTTTCCATTTTTTAAAATTGTGGAACATATCACCAAATTTACCATATGTCGCTTATATTTTTTTTGATATGATTTTTTTTGCACGGTTTTCTAAGGAACGTATCTACTATGTAAAAAAGGATTGGGTGCATCCTTTTTGCATTTTTATATTACGACTTTGGAAAGAACGAAAATTTGACATGACTTCTCTCCTCTTCTTCTTCATACAAAGTAAAGAATAGAACGTAACCATATATCATTTCTTCTTTTTAAAAAAAAATGTTTTTTTTTTGCTTGTGTCATATTTGAAAAACTCACGAATCGCATCATATGATGTATATACATATCCTTCTAAATATGCAGATAAATTTAAATCTTCGAGTCTTTTCTGTAACTTTATTTTAAAACGTTAATTAATTTTTGTTAATTTTTTTACTTTATCTTGTATACATGCGGTACAACGCAGAAAAGTCTAATAATGTTTTTAATATTTTATTCTTATTTTTTTTTACTCTATTTCGTAGTATATTAATGTAAAATTTCTAACTTAATATTTTACGGTAAATTTCTTATGAAAATTTTCTTTTCTTTTACCAGTTAATCATAATTCAATTTTTTCTCTTTTTTTTTATCAAGCTTAATTTTTGTTATATCTGTTACAACATTTTTAATTAAAATCTTAATATAAAAGTATATCAATTATTTATTATTATTTTATCTATAGAGTTTTTAAAGTATTTAATATGCTCCATAGAGCAAATGTTAAATAAATCTTAAAAAAATCTGTAATTGAATATCTGAAGAAATGTTGAATTTGAAATCGGAGTTAAATAAAGTTTGAAAAAAATTTATTAAAAATACTTTTTTCTTTTTCATTGTTCACTCATTTCAATGGTTTTCATCTCGTCCAGCGAAGGGCAAGGAAATTAACATGCCTAGGACACGTTTTCTACGCGCAGTGACAAAAAAAAAGTATATATTAATTAGTACCAAGTAGAGAATTCATCATTTTTATCTTACAATATCGATCCGGATGATTGCCTTGAAGATGTCGTCGCCTTCTTAGAACGACAGGCTCCACTAGCATCTCGAAACTGATTTGAACGGCATAATCGTTTAGTAACTTTTATTGGTTGTCCTCTGAGCAATTTAATTTTATATAGTTTAGCATTTTTCATTCCTCGCTCATCTATCATATCCGCTTCTCTAGCTTGTAACGTTCCAGGTGCATCTCTCATTACATAAGCATGTGTTTGACGTAGTGGTTCTGATGTAGAATAATAAGATTCTGCTTTATTGAGCGATCTTAAGGTTTCGAGAGTGTTTGAAGAAGATCTAGAATTCGTAACCCAATCCCTTTGATTATCGAAAGCATCATCTTCGGTATTATTATTTCATTAAGATTTAATGTTAAAGGTTTTATGGTTAAATCCTCTTCGTCGTAGTAATAATCTCCATCATCGTTATTCTACGTTTTTGTTTTTGTTATAAATTTTACATATTACTATTCTATATAACTAATAAATGTGTAATACATAAATTTATATACTTTGTATACTTACATCGACAATCTCGTTCTGGTCCATTTCAATAATAGCCACATCCTTAATTATTATGTGTATGTTATATTTGCCACTTTGTCTTTGATCGTATAAAACACGGCCATTGACAGTGGACGCGTCTTCAACCGGTTCCGTTTGATCATCTGACAATGGTTTTGCCAAAGAAAATGCAAGTATCCTACAAACCAGTCCTATGTAAAGCAATTTCATTTTTACTTGTAATTCTATTTGTGGACGCGTCTTCAACCGGTTCCGTTTGATCATCTGACAATGGTTTTGCCAAAGAAAATGCAAGTATCCTACAAACCAGTCCTATGTAAAGCAATTTCATTTTTACTTGTAATTCTATTTTCTACGGTGGTACGGTGCGCTTGCGTGTTATTCACTTGTTAGCTACACAAAGACTAAACGTAAACGATTATTGAGCTAATTTTTTTGCTTAACTAATTCTAAGGTTCTGATTTGATGTGCAAGCTTTAATGGGTACATTAAATTTGTCATACCATTTGCAAAGTAAATCATGTATAGTAAGCACGCGATTAATGAACCGTTGACTTGGGAACTGTAATATAAAACAAGAACAAATTCAGCATTCTTCTGCAGGGTAAAGTGGCGAGCCATTCTTGATCAATCACTAAATAGGTATGTCTCCTATCCGTGTAACACGATGACGGCCGAAAAGAAGCAAGTAAAAAGAAGGGCATAAGAGGGATGGTGGGCACAGTCCAGTAGGTGTCTGCGCGAACACTGACTTGTTGCTTGTACTGTCGCCATTCTTATCTACTCTATATGTATTTCACTATGCAATGCCTGATTTTTCGAGCCTTTCTAATGACAGTTAAATTGTATCATAATCTTATTAAACCTGAGCCCATTGGCATCATAACTCCATGCATGAAACAAGTTGATCTTTTGCGCAAATTTTTTGCTGAAAAAGTCACAGCAATAGTAAAATCTGTTCTAAGGACAGTTACATCTTTCATAAAGTGAGACCAATATTGCAATTAATGCTAGCGTGTCTTTTATGTATTTCAAATTGTCGAATGTGGCCGCGGCTTACACAAGTAATTGCATAAAGCCGGACACCTAATTTATTTACGACACACGAAATCCCGGTACGATATAAAAGTCTTATTGCATGAGCACAATCATACACGATTGTTATATCCTGTCTTAGGGATAAGGAATTTTTTTCATCTAAGGATCAAAATTTTAATTTTCATATTACGGCGGGGGCCAGAACCACGTCCAACTATTATTATAAGTTTGGCATTCCATATCAGTTTTCCCGCTTTTTAAATCGCTCTATGAATAAAAAATCACCTAATGAACAAAAACAAGTAAATAAGTTATATTCGGCGGGAGCCGAATCTGGTATAACCGTCACTGCGCTTTTCGCATTCACTCCCCAAGTTCTTTTATTTGATACCCACATCCCTGGTATTATTAAGAAAAAATTAATCGCGGTGAAAAAAGTGAAAAAAATGATATTTAATTACTCGTATCTTTATATGGACACGGCCGAGTGGTTCTATTTTTGAACCTAGAGAGTAGAGTGTCTCGCAAAACAAATGTGGAAAGTTTCAGCCTTTCAAGTTTAATAATTTCCGAGTAACGAGCAAAGATCCAAAAATTTTTGTTAAAGAGAACTGGGTTGCGTTCAATTTACCCGCCATTACGCGCTTCTGCTCCGGCCGATTTGGCCCATTTTCAATAACAACCTGCTTGTGGAAACTTCCAATGTTTCTACCAAATTTCAAGTCGATATCTTCATTTTTGCGACCAGTAGAGAACCGACAACACACACCACACAGACGAACAGACGTGGCCGAATCAGCTCAGAATTTCACGCTGATCAAGAATATAGATATTTTATAGGGTCACTGAAGCTTCCTTTTTGGTGTTACACATATTTTAGAGAAAAACAAAATGAATATACCGCTATCTCACAGTGGTGAGTATAAAAACAAAGCTTAAACAGATTTCACATTTGAGACCTTCACAGCTCAGCCGATATTAAATGTCGATACAATTCATTTGCAGCGTTGCTATGTGCGAGCAAATTGAATTATTTGAAATTTTAAACCTAACGAGCCGGCAGTTGCCCACGCCTGTCCTAGACCATTTGTGGTAGAAAAGTATAGTAAGTTTATGCGGGAGTGTGCAACACTCAGAAGGACTTGAATTAAACGCATTTTTTATTACACTGATCCATTCGGAATAAATTTTGCGTAGATTTAAGCTAGTGTGTCTTTCCGCCTGTCTTGCTTTTCTGTTCCACTTAAATGTCACAATTTTTAAAATATCTTGATAAAATTTGATATACCGGCGTGTTTTGGAACAAGGACAAATGCTACCGAAAATATTTCGGACTAGACCACTTCCCATATAATCGCTTTCTTGAAACCCATTATAAGAACAACTGTAAGGCGATGTAGGCGTGTCGCACTCATAGATTAAGAGAAATAAAAATTGCGTACTAGCAACATAGGCTATCGACTTTATTTTTAAAAAGTTTAGTTTAGTCGCAAGAAATAGGCCACAATAGCACATTGGGGAAGAAGACTTCTTTAAGATCCATTGGTGTGTTGCAATTGAAAACATGAATTCATGGTTGTAGAGATTAAATCTATAAGAGATCAACCGCCCCAAAGGCCTCTTCTCGCTCTCTCTCTCTAGGAATTACGCGAATATTGAACAGAGCTGTGCTAAGAAGTTAAGGAAACTTGACGTAGGCAAGACAACTGGGAAGAAGCGGCGAAAAATGTTCGATTATAGAAAGCAGTCATATAAGCTTTGGGCGCTCAAAAATCGAGAAAAAGCCTGTTGCATGTGATTGCGAAAGATTGAAATTTGATTAATGATAACTAGTAAGGAACACGTTAACATTTCCGCAGTCATTAGAGTGAAATTTCTTTCCAATTCTTTTAGTCATTTCGAACGTAGGACGCAAATCCTATCTGAAATGATCATTCAATATATTGCTACTCTTTTCTATTTATCGATTATTCTCAATGCCTGTCGAAATAGTTATTGAGATTACAGTGAGCTTGCAAGCAGCGGATCGTCAGCGAGCAAGGGCTTCCAGGAGTTGCCTACACGCGCGTATAGTGTCGAAATCATTTTCTTTGTTTCTTTCTGTAACAGCATGCGAACTTAATTTATCGGATAGTTTGAATGACGAGGATGAATTCTACGATCGCATATTGAACGTTTTCTTTGGATGGTGAAGCTAATTCCTTTCCTAATTTCATCGTCTAATTTTGTACGTGCGCATTAAATCGTTTTTAAGCGTAGAAGCTTCGACGATACTGATGACGGCTTTAAAGTTCTTACGTAACTGCAGGCACAAAACAAAGACGAAGTGTATGTGCCTTTAGCTCTATACTGAAGTTGAAGGTATTTGAAAACATATATGGATTTGGAGGCGTTAGGGCAATGGCACAGTCATCTGCTTTTCGTCTGCTTTGTACCGGAAATTTTTCGAAAATGTCCTAAAATCAAGGGTTGGTAAAAAGGCAATTTTTGCCGGACGGAGTACAAGTTAAAGAGTTTTTTCTAGGAATAGAAATAAATCTGGTATCGAATTGAACTACATGCTCACTCGGTGTGGAAAAAGTAGATGTCCAATCCCGCAGTGAAATTCGTTAACCCACAGAAATAAAAGAGCCAACTTCCAACAATATGGAAATAGGCCAGCAGTAATAACATGATTAACAGGATCAACAGAGCCTTAAAGTGACTCTTCCGTGTGCGTATCTCTTGTAAATTTTCCCATAGTACTTTGGATGGAAGATGCGTATTCAATTTTCTAGCAAACTAAAGTCCCAGCACAGAGAATACGAATTTTTGCGGAAAACTTACCAACTGACTGCATTTTAACTGATTTTCCATGTTTTATAATAATATGATCGAATTTAAAAATATCATGAAACATTCCCTCTGCTTTAGTAAAAACGTAGGATGTAATGAAGACACCGTCGTTTTTTAAAAGCCCAAGAAGCTTCGCTTTACTTAAACACAGAACATCTTTTTTCTAGGGACGGAATTACTTATCTCTAAAATGAACGATTTTATTCGTTATTTATTTATATTATCCACTATGAAGTCGATTGTCGTCAACGGGTCAAACATCGTCGGGTGCAACGATGCACCCGATTTTGAATTATCTCAATGTTACTATTATTATTTTTGATAACTACTTCCTAAGTGACTTAATTTCCTGAAATTTATGTCCTTTTTTTTGTGTTTTAATTTCCTATGAATCTTTTTTTATGTCTTAAATATATATAAAGTCTTTCCAATTCAGTATAACGAACTTTACAGAAATCCTAAATAAGAGGATAGATAAGTAATCACCTTAAGAAAGAATTCAGAATACATACAGAACACGCACTAAATGTCTAATGAAACAAAAGAAAGCTTTTTTATTTTGGTTTTATGTGCTTGTGCATGCCCTGCAATTGAGATGCTAATGGCAGACTTTGACTTTATTTATTATTTTTAAACAAAAAAATTGTGAAATAAATTAAAAAATGCAAATTTTTTTTTTAATTAAATAATATTTCAATGAAATCGAATGTAATGTAATCGTACGTAATTACTTGCAGTTTCAACGTCTTTAGTTAAGTTCAAATCTCTTTAAATATATCTTTTAATACCACAGTCATCTCCTGTAAAACTTACACCACAATAATCACCGATAACAAAACGGTAATTAATACAAAAAATATATTTAGTGTAGATACGCATGTATATGTCCACAAACGCAAAGACAACATTGACTTTTAATTATTCTTCTCTAAAATATAAAATTTGGAAATGTCTAAAACGAATCTTTTTAAATTATATTCCCAAACACGACAAGAAAAGATAGAAAGCGAGTTAGAAAACAAAAAAATAATAGAAAGGACAATTGGAGATAAGTAATAATCATACAACTATTTTATTTACACCCAAATTATAAATAAAATTTATAATAAATTGTGTAAATTATAAATAAAATTATAATAAATTATAAATAAATTAAGCATAAATTTTACAATAATTAAACACTGGAGAAAGAAGACTTCTGTGAAGAGAAGAGCGATGTAATAAAACAGTCTAAGACATTTCAAACAGTCGTAAACAGTCATTGAAAACACAAGGCGAACTCTCGCAAATGTTTTGAACTTGATTGTGTCAATGTTTGGTAGGAGGAATTAGGTGAGTGTTGATAGAGGAGTAATTTTTCTTCCAACGTGTAAT
The DNA here is from genome assembly GCA_001077435.1 of Glossina morsitans morsitans. Taxonomy (NCBI): domain Eukaryota; kingdom Metazoa; phylum Arthropoda; class Insecta; order Diptera; family Glossinidae; genus Glossina; species Glossina morsitans. The sequence goes on along the minus strand of CCAG010008760.1, from coordinate 43,498 downwards.
ATCTTTTAAGATCCAACTTTTCTCGTTCTTGCTCATTTACCAATAAACCGATGTGATTAGGTTCACAAAGCTTTTTAACCTTATCATTGCACGTTGTGATGGTAATTTGTTAATCGCGCTCTACCTCGAAATCGAGCGATTCCGGATAGCTTTTCAAATGCGTTTTCTGTTCAATTTTTTTAACCCAAATTTTGTTTTAGTCAACCTAAGCGGGCTTTTTATGCAAATAAATGAGCCTATGTATAACTCGACATTTTTTCGTGACAGTACAAATTTTGGTTCTTGGAGTAATTTATAATTTAAAATTTGCTCCGGTCTCTATCAAATCTACCATGCACAGAAAAGTTCCGGTTAAAAAAAAAAGGGAGAGAAGTACATATGTTTTATCGAAAGATGAGAAAGTATCCTCTCACGGGAGAAATTGAACTTTGAATACTATAATCATACTCCTAAGTTGTGAACATTCGTTGCAACATAGTTTGTATTTTTCAATGTTTTTCTAATAGTGTCACAGGTTTACAAGATTTGATTGGAAATTTAGGGGAATATAGAGGTGGTCGAAGCGATTGAAAATAAACATGGTTTCGTTTACATATGTTGGCGGATGCTTAGTAATTTTTTTGCGAAGCACTTTTTAAAATTGATCAACGACCTTCGCATGTCTATTTCACTTACAGATTTTATTGCTCTCTCTGACTACATTAATTAAGTGCAATAATTAATAATAATAATTGTACAATAACCTTCGTTGATAGAATTTTGTAAGTTTCTCTTTTGAAAATATTATCGTGTAGAGATATCTATAACGGTTTGTTTACTATCGATAACAAATTCGATAAATAATACTGTCTTTCTCTCTTCTTCTTCTTAGTTACTATTCGATCAGCTGTCTATTTATTGTTCTGTTCGCTCTTTTGACATTCAGATTAAACAGTTGTGTATTTCTGTTTGTTCTACTTGTTCTAATCATGAATTAAAACTGAATAAAATAATCGGTAACGTGCGAACATACGAACGACTTAAATCAAACCTAAAAGCGGAAATTATAAGAATAAAAATGTTAAGAACGAAAACATACAAACGTTTTTTTGCTTAGAAAACCCAATTCATTAAGATATTTATTTTGTGTTTATAATCAATAAAAAAAAAAAGACGAAAACTCACCGTCTGTTGTTTTGTAAAAATAACGAAAGAAGAAAATCTAATAATGTGTGGTAAAAGAGTTTATTTGCAAAAGTATTTCGCTTTGTTTGCGGTTGTAATGCTTTGTAGTGTCCTCGTGTCCGCCATAGCTGATGTTACAACTGAAATCCCATCTTCTGGGATTCTTGTTCGTAATGTTAATTCTGTTAAAATGGATTCGCTAAGCATTTGTCCAGATATGTTGCATTATGTGTTTGAAGATTCTATGCCTCAGGAAGAATTAAAAGCAGGTACTTTCGAGAAGTACCCTCCAACAGATGACGAAAATATATCAGAAGAGCTGGATCTTAGATTATGCGTTGAGGCTTGTTGTGAAAAGAATAAAAACAACACATGTAATGTAGTAGTATTCGGGTCCAAACAGAAATGTTATCATGTTCGTTGCGTCAGCAATGAAGCCTGTTTGCCGAAAGAACGCAATACCAATGAACGCACAATTCCCAATGAGCGCTTGCAAATGGTTTTGGTAAATCCAGTGAAACGCTCTAATGTTGATTCTGAGAAAATGACGTGGTTAGACACACTAAAGGCTTCGAAAGCGCTTAATGAACTAATACCGCTAGAGGACTTGACTGAGCATGAGAATATGAATGCTTTGAATTTTTGGAAACGACCGCGCAAATTTCAATATTTACCTCGGAATTCGGCAGAAGCTGCTCCAAGTTACGACGATGATGAATTCGCTTTGTCCACTGAAAAGAGAATGAAACAGTTCATGATGTCTAGTTTAGATGGTAACGGCGGAATTTTGGGAAATGGTTTAACCTATTTTAGGGGCAACGCGCCACCGGAACCGCAGGCTTCACAATACTTAACTTGTAATTTGGACATGTCAGGAGAAAATAAATGTCCATTAAACGAAGAATGTGTTGCAGTACAAATTGAGAGAAGTATGGGTATTTGTAAATGTATACATGGTTTTCGGCGTAACCATATGCGTGCTTGTGTTCCGGATACTTTGGATTATCCTTTGGATGAATCGGGCGCCGCCCATAATATAATGCTGACGTCAGCGTCTACATATGAAAATGACCCTTTAAAGAAGTTTAAGTCCAAGGCGACGGCGGAAAGTGAGGGTACTAAGAAACTTATGGTGTCGGTTGTATCAAAAGAGGTACGTTTGCCGGAGAAAGAAGTAACTTTGGCGGCGTTTACAGTTCCTGATGAACAATCAAGTAATACAAAATACAAATACTTGTGGTCACTAATAAATCAACCAAAAAGTCCAATGAATGGCACCATTTCGGATCAGAGTCAGTCAAAAGTGAAGTTATCAAATCTTTCTGAAGGTTTATACACGTTTAAAGTTACTGTAACCGGAACGAATGGCACTTACGGTGAAGCCATGGCCAATGTTACTGTGTTGCCAGAAAAACGTATTAATCGTGTACCTCAGGTTGTAATAACCCCCCGAGAACAAACTATAAGACAACCAACCACAAATGCTGTATTGGATGGCAGCACTAGCACCGATGATGACAAAATTGTATCCTGGCATTGGGAAGTGGTTTCCGGACCAATTGGATATCAACCAAAATTACCAGAGGTTAATACGTTGCAATTAACTGATCTCACTTCACCTGGAAACTACACATTTAAACTCACTGTAACGGATACGGATAATGTAACCAATTCGACAACTGCTACTGTTACTGTGTTAAAAGGAACGGATTATCCACCAGTTGCAAATGCTGGAGATGCCGTCATTCTCTATTTACCTAATAACAATGTTACGCTTAATGGTACGGCTAGTTCAGACGATCACGAAATTGTGGCCTGGGAATGGACTAAAGACGCTGGTGATGAATCTAAAGCAGTGGATATGCAAAATACTAGGACACCGTATGTACAGGTTGGTCTTTTATGAACTGACATTCAAAGCTCTTCTTTTAATATTGTTCTTTGGAATGGCCAAATAAAGCTTTCGAATTTGGAAGAAGGAATGTACACTTTCGTTTTAAAGGTCACCGACGGTAGTGGACAATCAAGCACAGCAAAAGTTCATGTGTTTGTAAAACCGCCCACCAACTCTCCTCCCACAGCAATTGCAGGAACTAATATGGTAACTTCTCAGTAAATCTTTGAAATAAACAAACGATTGATATCAATTCCCTCAGACTATAAATCTGCCAGTTAATTGGATTGCTCTAAACGGCTCAGCTTCAGCCGATGATATCGGTCTTAAATCCTATGAATGGAAAGAAGTTCAAGGACCTAATGCAGCGGTTATATTGAAGTCTAACGAAACGGTACGTTTTCCATATACAGAAAGAAAAATGCTAATAAAAATCATTATGTACGTAGGTCGCCAATGCTACAGGTCTAACTTTAGGCTTGTATGAATTTGCGCTCACTGTAGCTGATACCAGTAATAATACCGCCTCCGATCGCTTATGGGTTAAAGTGGTTCAAGAAAAAAATTCGCCACCTGTGGCAAATGCCGGTGGTGATCAAAGCGTCACTTTACCGTTATCAGCAATATACCTGAACGGTTCCAGTTCTTACGATGATTTAGGTGTTGCAAAGTATCAATGGACCCGTGAAGATTCCAGTTTAGCCGCAGGGCAAGTTGTGGGTAACAGCAACAAAGAGTCCATTATGATTGTAGGTATTTAGTTTATGAAATCAAGATCCCTCCAATAATCCGAGCTTCCATTAAGCTAACAAATCTAGTTTCCGGCCGTTATGTCTTCAAACTGACAGTTAGTGATGAGCAAGGCTTAACAAGCACGGATACGGTTAGTGTTTTTGTGCATCCCGATCCAATGTTATTGAATTTGGTACAATTAACCCTGCCCATGAACATATCTATGTTAACTTATTCCGCTTTGAATATAATCGCGCAAAAAATTGGTTTACTAATGGGTGATATGAAAGTTGTAGTGCGGGAATTGCAATGTGATTCTCGAACAGAGGCAGCCATCTTGGTCTTCTTTGTTCAGGTAAGATGAGGACATAACGAAACTATTTTGAAGGTACTGTCAGCATTCTTTAAATTTTGATTTTAGAGTGAGAAAGACGGTAAAATTATACCAATGCCGGGTTTAATAATAGAACGCTTATTAAAGGAGAAATTGCAGCGCGATGCCTCCATTTTGGGCACTGTCTTCGCAGATGTACGCACTGTAATCTGTCAGAATAAGTGCTCTGACCATGGCGTATGTAATGCTGACACACGAGCTTGTATATGTGAAGCTTTCTGGATGCCTTCTTTTGGTTTTTTTTGGGGGCTGGAAGAAGCTAATTGCGGTATGCGGTGAACTTTTACTGAAAACTACTAAAATTCACAAATTCGTTGTATGTGTTTTGCAGATTGGTCGGTCTTGTATGTGTTTGTAGCAGTATTTGTCGCTTTATTGCTGTTATCTACGTTGTTTTGGGGCATAGCTATGGCTTGCAGGCAAACAAAAAAACCGCGCTCTAGACCGAAACTCCAGAAATATTCGCTAATTGGAACACAAGATACGGAAGCGCCTAATTGTAAGTTGTCGTATCATCGTTTTACGAATGCAAAAATTAACAATTGTTTTTGTAGTTTCTCGTACAAACTCTTTGAGTGATTCCGATACTGATTCTGATGTTCTCTTCGAGTCCCGTTCAAAGTCAAATGGCATTCTTCGTATAAATGGCAGTTTAAAAAATAACAAAGCCAATGGGCTTGATCGTTCGAAAAGTTCGAGTAGACATGGGCGTAAAGTAAAAACGTAAATATCTTAAACGGAATACTTCAAGAAGTCTTTGTGATACGTGCATACGTTATGTATAAAGTTCTCTTACGTATCTAATCGTTTATTTAGGTGTTCGAAATAAGTTCCTGCGCATATGTGCATAATCTTGTATCTTTTACGTGTAATTTATGGATATTCAATGTAAAGTGCACAAATAGGTTTATTTAGTTCAATTCGCGTTTAATCTTTTTTTTTTTTTGCTTTTACTTTCGGTTAACACATTTCACAAAATATTCATTTCTTTATCCATTTCGTTAAAATCTCATTTTATTTGCATTCTTATTTGAATACGATTTTTTTCACTTAACTCCCTTCAAGTATTATTATTGTTTGTATGTGCTTGTAAGACGAAATTATTTATACGCTATTTTATCGTACTTATGCTTACATTTAAGAATATATGAATATAAAACCAAAGCTCTTAAAATTGAATTTTTTAATTATCGGAAAATTTGCGCAAAAAGTTATAATATAATTTGAGGTTATGCTTATCATAAAGAGGATGCTTGCACACGACTTGCCGAAAGTGCCAGTACTCGCCTAAAACAATTAACACACCGATAAAATAACCGATTAGCAACGGTACAAAGCTGCTCCAAAATTTCTTCATATCTATCAAAGCCTCTTGGGGTAAATCTTCTTCGGCTGGGAAGTGTTTAACCACATCTTGAAGCCACTTGTAAATAAGACCAGACTCAGATAGCCGTCGTATGTATTTATCGATCGATTTCTTTAAAGGCGAGTTTCGAGCCATACCCAAAACTACAGGCATGTTGACAACGCATTGCTTCATTATATGCAAGATGACTTCACGATCGCCATCGCTTTGGACACCTCTCAAACGTAAATGACGTAAAAAGTACTCATTATCATAATAAGCGTGCGTACCTTCACCTATATTGCCCGTCTGTAAAAAATGTGAAAGTAAGCGATATTTTTTTTAAGATTGCATTTTAAGATTGCATTACGGTAAATATTTAGAAACAAAAGTAAAAGGTGACGTAGACTAACTATTTGGAAAACTGCATACATCTTGTGAATTTTGGATACTGACCGCATCATTTGATTACATAAAAGTTTTTAAAATATTTAATAAATTTTAAAAAATATGAAAAGCGGTTCCTATTAATAGTTGACTGAATCCCCAACATTTATAAATAAACAACCTCCGGCGAATATTATCTCAATTAGAAGCATCACACTGTTATTCTAAGCGGGGTAGCGAAAGTACGTGAATTTTCATAGAGGATCATAGAGGTATCGAAACCTCATCTTTTCGTGGTGCTCCACATGAAAGATAGTTGTTTGCTTTAGGGAATTCCTCAGCTACTAAGCAAAGAAGGGTTTAAGGCTTAACGTCTGTAACCTGGCTACGGATTTTTACTTTGGAAACCTAGGAGAAGTATCTTCTTCTGAGTAAAGAGGACATTTTCCTCTCCCATTCGGTTGTCATGGAGGCCGTCAAACTTACACACTATTACGAAGTGTTAGAGAACTGGAGCTTAGTTGGGTGTGTGTTGTGTGACGAAGTTCTCGTATTCATTATTTCCGTCAACGAGTCCAGCGTGCTGGATGCCCTTCTGGGGTATATGAATGTTCTAAAAGCAAGTGTGACTCTGGCTGCATACAGTCACTTCCCGTCAAACGACCGGGATGAATGTCTCCTTATCTGACTGCTGGGTATGGACCTTCGGAGAGTATCGTGGTGGCGGTAATTATACCCATGTTTCGTTGGGCCATTAAACAATGAGGTGGAAGAGAGGTTTCGACGCTGACCAAGGTGAAGAAAATTGGCTCGCACCGTTTTTCTCATTTGGAACCTGAGAAGCGCTAGCGCCTCCTTCAATGGGAATTGCCCTACTCCTTGGGGGACGTCAGTTATCGCTCGATTTGATCATTAAACTTGAGTGTTCACAGTTAAAAGATGGGAAGCGTGGTTACATTTTCATTTTCTTTTTATAGGGTCTTCTTGAGCGATGGGTAATTATAGCAACTGCATTAGTTAGTTCCAAATCAACGTAGAGTGCATGAGTATAGAAAAAGTGCATGAAATGAATATGAAAGAGTTTAATAATAGGCGTGTAAACAAAAGTCTTTGCATTGAAATTGGTGGTTTCGTTTCATACATCGTACATGACTCGTTCAATTTTTCTGAAATTTTCTATATTGGTATAAGTTTAAGCTGTTTATAATTTATCAGAAATGATGAAGTTGGCTTGAAATGAAAACCCAGGGGCCGATCAAACAGTTAAAAAGGGGTTTGCAAATTTCTGTGCAAAAAATTTTAATCCTGAAAGCGATGAAGATTTGCTTACATCTTCAATTTGGTCTGGGAACATCTCCCGATTGCGGCATATTTCCCAGATCTGGGCCCTTTTGATTAGCACTGGCTCAGATCGATGCATTCATATCTGGCAAATCAGAAGCTCTGCAAAGCTGAAGATGCACGGAAATGGGTCAATGACTATTTCACCTCGGAACCACGAAGCTGTGACTTCGTCCGCAAGCTATCCAGCAAAAGGCAAAAGACCGTAGATAATGACAATGAATATAACGATCATAACGCTTTACAACAAGTACTTTTTAATTGAATTTGAATTTTATCGAAAAATGCAAAGAATTTAATTGCACACCTAATATTTTTAAAACTTGCAATCACCACTTCTTACCACTTCGTTTATGGCATCTATAACTTGTGTTCTGGATCCCAATTCCCTTAGTACCTTATCGAAAGCATTGTTGAACAAGTGTTTGTTGTCCTCCGATCCTACAGTCAATATTAATTGACTATTTTTTAATTCCTCTAAAGTATCGATGGTTATACGTGGCGCAGGGTTTGCTAAAATGGCAGTGAAGCTTGCCCTGTATGCTACCGTCACTAGTATGCAATAGATCCAGTACCAGCCTGTTAACACCCTAAGTGGCCAGTTTTTTGGTATTTTCGGTAAAGACACATACATTAACATTGAATACGTCAGCAGTATACAATTGGAAAAATTGTCAAACAAGTCCTCATTTTTTAAAGGAATCCGAATGCGATTTAAATATATACGGAATCGCACATCGCGAAAATTTGTAATTGCAACAGATTTACGTTTGCGTAATAATTTAAAAAATTTCCTCGATTGTACGCTTTTACGAACTAGAAGAGCGTGTAAAAACGAAAGTAAATAGAAAAGTATACCGACTAGAAAGAGCGAGAGGAAAACGCCGATCCACATGCCCAAACTAAATGGCTGTATAAACGTCTTCCATGAGTTGTCTTGTGAAGATTCCGGTGTAAGAAATGTTAAACACTCGTAAGTATGAGGCATACTGAAGTCTAGTACATCGCGATAGGCACTAAATAAATGTAGGTCACCCATGGCCAATAAAGCTCTTCCTTGATTCTGTTTTTTGGAGAAAATTTGTATTACGATATATTATGTATTAAAAATCGAAATAAATAAACGTACAATTTCTCCGATTAATCCAGTATATGAACCGTTTCGTAAAAGACGTCCCCAACGTTCATGCTCAGCATCTGAAGTTTCATAGAGTTGAGGGTTAAAATTCATTGCTTTGCCTAAAGCTTTCATAATTTCCACTTCTAGTCCAATATATTGATGTTCCCTGTGCTTTGACGGCATTATCATTGGGACGTGTGCAAAGACAGCGACCGGTACAGTAAAGCCTAAATATTTGATTTCCTTTTAATAAGACGTACAAAGCATGTAAGAAAATGATATTCGGTCGTGACCGAATCTTTTATACCCATCATCGTTATTCCGAAAAAGACTTGAATAAAATCAAAAACTAAATTTTCGTACTCTATAACATTGCACGGGCGTGGCTGATTTTCTCCATTTGTGTAGAATAAAAGAGGAAATTTAAATCGTGTATCTGTTATAGTTCGTGAGTAACCAGCAATAAACACGGAAAGCAAAAATGCTTTCACTTTATGTTGTATGGTAGATGGCTCCTTTGACCGATTTGGTCACTTTCAAATTGTTTCGCGAATTTGTAGGCCGTATCTTCATTATTGCAAACAAAAAAACACACAGACGCCATACATTTGGGCAGACGAACAGATGGATAGACGTACATGTCTAGGATCATAACGTGTTTGGCACTGATCAAGATTATATATATACCTTGTGGGATTTGTGAAGCTTGCTTCCGGGCATTATAAAGGTTTTGACAAACAATTGGCACTTCATTACACTATAGTATTGAGTGGCGGTTGGCAATCTTTCTCATTTTTATACAGGTAATGTAGCATCGACTATGGAATGATTTGGTCCATTTTCAGTCCCAACCTGCATGCAAGAACTTGCAATGGTTCTGTCAAATTTGCGGTTAGGACATTGTTTACAACAGACATAACACAATCGGACAGAGGGACAGGTTTAAATCGCTTAAGAATTTAATGATAATCAAAAGTACATATACTTTATGGGATCTCTCAAGCCTCCTTCTGAACGTTGCAAACATTTTTACCGTTATCCTCATCCTTCGGTGATGGGTATAAAAATTATGACAAACCTTTGAGATTAGATGGCTTATTTGGAAATAAATCCGATTTCTTTAAACGTTTGCCTTTCCGCCATTTTACTATAAGTTTGGTAGTGATAATACCCTTGAAAATACTTGGGAAATTTATAGTGGAAATCTTAAAGCTGTAAAGACAAGGACATTTATTGCGGAGAGGAGTGTTTTACGAATTCGTTTTACCTCGTAAAGTCCCGTGTTTGTATAAATATTGACGATAGAATTTTACTCCATACTTGCAACATGTCCTCTTCTATTAAACGATTGTCATGCATAAATACGAATTTACGGCTCATATTTAGAATGCGGTATTTTTCGACAAACATCAAGAAACGTTTGACTTGTAGACCGTTCAGTAATGTTACAAAATGCAAATCGCAATTGAAGGCTTTTATTTGTTTTAGAACTCGTACAGTTTGATAATTCGGTGAGAGTAGATCTTCAGAGGCTTTAACATGCACGTAAAGATATGATAAGGGTTGGCGCGAATACTCGAAGAAATACTTATCATACAGAGTCTGATACCAACTATCGGTAACTATCGTAAAACATCTTTCAACCTGAGATGCAACTAAAAGATCGGCCAGGAGTTGTCGTAAGTCCGTCATATGAATTGTGGGATATAAGCTTTTGCAATAAATAGACTATAATTACTAATAGCTTCAGTAAACATCCAACTCTTTTTTTACACGCTTTCTTCTTCCCGATTTTCAAATAACACGGTCCGCTAATAAGATCAAATACACTGTTTTGCACGAATTTTTAGTTCTAGCAAGAATCCCAAATAAAATTTGTCTTTAATTCTTAATAATTTTGGCAGTGTCTAGCAGAAGCTTGTGTACACAGCAAGAAAATATAAGAGGGGGAATAATGTGTTCAGATGTCAATCGTTTTATGTCCACGCTTGTGTTTGTGATGTGGTCTACGATAGGCAACACAGGAATATTATAATCACTTTTTTCTTTATCTCGTTGTACATCAACTATTCTCTTGTGTTGGAGTGTTCAGTTCATAATAAACCTGGACGCTTGTTATCAAGTAGCGAGGAATACTTGCGAAATTGATTTTCATTTCTAATTTTTTCGAATTTTCACTATACACAAACTTAATTTTTTTTTTGTAATAAAAATGATTGGTTTTTGTTTTATAAACATATCTGGTATGGACTTCATTATTACTTTTTTTGCGCGGTTTTTTGGCGCAAATATTTAGACTTTCTTTATCGTACACGATTTTTTAAAGTTGTGGAACATATTCCCAAATTTAACATATATCGCATGTATACTTTTACATGTTTTTCTTCCCTTTGCCCCGTTTTGTAAGGCATATGTCTATCGTGTAAAAAAAGAGTTGGATGTTGCACTATTCTTCTTCAGAGGCTTCACGAAAGTGCTGTACATATAGCTGTATGTATAACAGTTAAAAAGTGTTTGGACGTTATTTTGTCCCGTAATTTCTTCACTTCTTTTTTTTCTTTTTCACTCTCTTTCTTTTTTCCTCTACGCCCTACAATTCAAAAAAGAAGTGCAACATGCAAAATGAGTTCAATTCGGGGATATAGATGATGAAAAGAAGTACAGGCGACGGAAGGAGGCACTTAAACGAAGGAAAATGCGTACATTACTTTTCCGTTATAAAATTTTATTTAACTTGCTTTCGTGTCAGAGTGGAATCTGATTCGTTTAACTAAAATTCATTAAACACTTTCCCTAACATAACAAATAGTTTTTAGCAAATATGCCAAACTAATATGTAACAAGTATAGTGAGCCACGGCCCTGCGCTACTTCACAGTTATTCATATAACGGCTTTTCAAAATAAGACGTTACTTCGGAAGTGGTCGTAAAAGTGTTGTGATCCGAGCCATTGTTAATAGCGTTCGTTCTTCAGCCAGCAGACGTCAACGTATCAGATATCATCAAAATATATCAAAAATTGTAGCCTGCATGCTGAACAAAAAAAGGCAAGACGGGCAGACACGCTTAAATCAAATCAGAATCGATTGGTATAATAGAAGACGAGTTCATCTCATGTCCTTATCGGTGTCGCATACATTTGTACAAATTAAATAAACCTTAAAACGGTTGTACTACAAACCGTATAGAGTAACAAAAGGCAAGACTGCCTCATAGGAAGAGGAAAGAACTGTAGTAGTATTAACAGCGCACTTTCCAATAATGCGGCAGATGATCGATCGGTTTTATTTATTTTCTTACGCAGGAGCTAATATCTTTAAACTTTTTTACGCGAAACATATTTTTAATTTTGAGGGTAAATACTTCTTCCATGTGCATGTTTTCTTTCATATCGTTTGTTCACTGTGAAATAAATAGAGCCATTTAAGATACGATCACTTGTACGGCCATCCACCTATTGTTCGATGTCCCTCTTTTGCACAAATTGCAACAGAATTCATTTAATGGCTATAATACGTTTAAAAAAGGACTTGACCCGTTCATCTATATATCAAATAGGAATCTAAAATCTTAGATAAACATTTAATGGAAAATTTAATAGAACTATCTAAAGTTTGGTAGTTCTGCTGACACACTCAAAATTGGGTAAAATAATTGGAATACAATTGTCGCACTCGTTTTTACCTCTCTTGAATTGAAATGGCTTTAGCTTCCGGCCATGGTAGTAGTAGGTTTAGTAGCAAAATGAAGTAACAACGTATTAATTTCATTGCTTGCTTTATCAAAACTGAATGAAATAGTTGGCTTGCAAAGGGAAATAAGGGCATAAGACATAAGAACATACTTTTCATGTTTTGATAAACAGTTGCAATTACCCCTTGTTGACCTATGTTGACCATAATTGTTCAATGCTGTCTATTGTATGTTATAGGGGTTTTCCTCTTTTTCTTTCTTTTTTTTTTTTTTTTGTAAGCATTTATAATATAATAACTTCGTAGTATACTTTCCTTAAATGATGGAGTTTTTCTAATTGGATTTCATTCCCTTTTTGTACATTCCTTTACAATCATTGTTGATGTGTTCCACTTTCGAATGTCAAGGTAACATTTGTTATTTATTTACTACGGTTCTTTTCTTAATTCCTCACTGCGGAATTGAAAAAAAAATTAACGATATATATTTGTAAAAGATCTGTATATAAGTATATAATGGCGAACACCAATAACGCTAGTGGGGATTTTAATACAGAAATAAGTGATGTTGTATCTGTAGATAGAAAGAAAGCCGGAAAAGAAGGTAAGATACGTGCAATCATTTTCGATTCATCCAATAAAAAGTATACATTAGAAGAGGTCCAGAAAAATGATCCACAACAACCGGAGCTGAGCGAATTTTCGCTAAATAAGACGTCTTCCAAAAGTAAACCACGTTTTCTAAGGCGTTCGGGTCAGCAAAAATGCGGTAGCTGCCCGGATCGTCTTTCAAATATCAAAAAATCTGTCCAAGCTTTGGACTCGGATTCCACGGAGGTGGAATCATCGACGGACGAGGAAGAGCGTTGGAAGGATGTGGCCCGTGCATCTGAGATACCTGCCGATTATTATAATATTCAAAAGTTGGTGAAATTTATTAAGGCCGGAAATCAGACGGCTACTATAGTGTCGTTATGTTGCCTGCGTGATTACGATTTGACCACACAAATCAATCAGTTCGCTATACAAGATATCGGCGGCTTAGAAGTAATGGTTAATATTTTGGAATGCAATGACGCCAAATGCCGTTTAGGTGCACTCTCAGTGCTGGCTGATATCTCCTTGAACATAGATATACGCAAGACCATAGTTGATTTGGACGGAATACCATTGATAATTGATATTCTAAACTCCTCCATGAAAGATTTAAAAACGGTGGCGGCTGAAACATTAGCGAACGTTGCAAAAGTGCGCTTGGCTAGGAAATATGTACGCGTATGCGGCGGTATACCGAAGCTTGTAGATTTGTTGGATATAAAATTACAGTAAGTATCGTAAAAATAAATAATTAGAGCTACAAGTCTCATTATTTCAATTTGATAAGGATTCTTAAAACCCCTCGGGAAGAGTTAACAGCCGAAGATATCGAGAATCTTAATCAGGCCCGAGCTGGTGCGCGTGCGTTATGGTCTTTGTCCGATTCCCGTCACAATAAAGAGTTAATGCGTAAAAGTGGCATAGTCCCTCTAATGGCTCGCCTCCTAAAATCGTGTCACATTGATGTCGTTATTCCGATTATGGGCACAATACAAAAGTGTGCTTCTGAAGTATATAAGAGCATCGCTATGAAATAATATCCTAGAACTTATTTTGCTTTGTTCTCATTTAGCCTAAATTTCAATTGGCCATTACCACGGAAGGCATGATCGCTGATATCGTCAATCATTTGAATTCCACGAATCTAGATTTGAAGAAAGAAGGTAGCAGCGCAATCTACAAATGCGCTTTTGATAAGACCACAAGAGATTTGGTAAGGGAGGCTGGAGGTCTCGAACCGTTAGTTGCTATTATCAAGGATAAAAATGTGCGTGACAATAAGCCCCTACTGATCGGTGCTACAGGCGCTATTTGGATGTGCGCCGCTTCTCCCGATAACGTGCGTAAATTTGATAGTCTACGCACTGTGAATCACTTAGTAACATTACTGAACGACGAATGCGATGACGTACTAACTAATGTAGTTGGAGCTATAGCGGAGTGTGTACGTGTTCAACCTAATCGTGAAGTTTTGCGGAATGCAAATGGTTTGCCGGCTCTGGTATGTTTACTGAATTCTTCGCATCCGCCTTTGCTGGAGAATTTAGCGAAAGCTCTGAAAGAATGCGCCCAAGATATACCCAGCATGCGAATTTTAGAGGAGCTAGATGCTGTACGTTTGATCTGGTCGTTACTGAAAAACACCAATTCCAGAGTTCAAGCTTTTGCCGCCTATGCCATTTGTCCTTGTGTACAGAATGCTAATGATTCCGGAGAACTGGTACGTAGTTTGGTAGGGGCTATGGAGTTAGTTGTGGGGTTGTTGAAATCGAAAGATGTTCTCGTGTTATCAGCAGTTTGCGCAGCCATAGCTACTATTGCTAAGGATACTACCAACGTAGCCATATTAACGGATCTCAAAGTCATCTACAAATTAGCAAACTTAGGTATTTTTTCTCCTTAGAATATAAGAAATAGAAATTTTATATGTAATATTAAATACAGTTAATACCACGGATGATTTGCTGAGAGCCAATTTGGCTGCGGCTATAGCGAGTTGTGCCACCTTTGGTAACAACACTCAAGAGCTGGGTCGTTTGCGAACAGTCACTCCGATTGTTACTTATATGACCAGTGAAGATCCCGAAGTGCATCGCACTACTGCCATGGCGTTGGAGAAACTCTCGATGGACCCGCAAAATTGCATAACTATGCACCAGGTATGGAGAGCTTTGATATTAGATAAAAATTGGGTAAACTACTAGGAGGTATATATTATGTCTTATTGTAGAGCGGGGTGGTGCCATTTCTCTTGGAATGCGTTGGCTCAACCAATAAGGAATTGCAATTGGCCGCCGCTGGCTGCTTACGTAACATACGAGAGTTGGCTCTTCGTGCTGAAGAATATCTTCTGAAAATCGACGATGACTAGTCGAGTTTAGAAGGGACTTTCTTTCTTGGTTTCAAAAAAATTGATTTTGTGCGAACACTTTATTTTTACTATGTTAACGTATACGAGCCGTTTATTTTGGAGCTGGCCGAAGTCGTGGCGTAAGATTTATTTTAAAATTGAGACGAAAGCCTTTTCAAACATATTGTATTTCACATATATATCTATTTATTCTAGATATCTTACGTACAAATTATTTCAAAGTACAGAAATAATATACAAAAAAAAAAAAAAATGCATTTGTTTTCGGAAAATGCAATTATTAATATTAAATATCTATTTCAGAATATATGTATGTATATTTGTGTCAAGTTTTATCTAACTAAATTAATAATAAGAAATAAATACATGGAATCGAAATGTTAGCTTAACATATAATAAATAACATTTAAAGCACTTGTGTTTAATAGCTGGCATTACTGCCCCGGGTGGAAATACTCATACGTCTTTCGACGCGATTTGTGTGCGGCATTAAACAACCAGGTGGAGGATAACGCCAACGGCGCGGACGTGATAGCAGCGTGCCATCGGTGCAAGCCCGGCTACGAAACGGTGCTTCTAGTTCACTTTGAGAGCTATTTAAACTGCCCGAACCCAATTCATCGGTGGATTCTGAATGATCGGTTTCCTCTAGACAAGCACTTCCTATAATAAAACGACTATGTCACTAGAAAGTAATTTTATTAAGTAATTTAATATGAACGAACCTATAATTAGAAAAGATCTCCTGGTTTCATGGGCTAAAGAAGCGGAATCATGAAAGGAACAACCGGAATCAGGACTCATAACCAAATCATTGGTATTTTGAACATCACTAGTGGAACGTTTAAGTTTTGGAAATTTGCTAAAAACACGCCAAAAACGAAACACATCACGGAATACTGCTTGAACCTGGGAAATATTTTAGAGAGGAGAAGCATTTTATACGAATCAAGAAGAAGAATAACAGTCTATTGAAATCTCGTACCTGATCAACACTTTCTCTTACAGATATCTCGTGGAAGCATGCGCAAGACAACTCTTTAAATCGACGTTGACCTTCCTCTAAGCCAACCATACGATCACCGGTTTGATCTGTTTTATTACCCACTAAAATAACCGGAACATCTGACATATAATCCTTATGATTCGATCCCAATTTGCGCCTTCTCTTATTATAGTTAATCAGAAATTTTAAACGATTGCATTCATCAAAACTGCATTTGTCGGTGACGGAATACATAAGTACGAAAGCATCAGCCCAACGTATATTCGATTCCAAATTGATAGCATCGTTTTCCTGAAGAAAACCATATGCAAAATATTCTGTTTACAAAAACCATGCCATGTCTCTTACATTTGGTTGCCCAGCTGCATCTAAAATATCAAATTGTGCATAGTCGTTATCCAGGATCGTGTTGTGTGTATAGATTTTCTCCAAATTTGGATCATATTCGCCTATAAAACGTTTCGTGATGAAACGGACCACCATAGCTGTTTTACCCACACCCGATTGGCCCAAAACCATAACTTTCAACGATTTATGCTTCGGATGTATTCCCAACTTAGCCAGCGATGATTTTGGTGACGTGGTATTCATTTGGCAGAATAGCCTGAAAAATGAACTAAAATCTGTTATGCGTTAAATCTCAGTGATTTCATTGGTATTTTTATTACATACATAAATTTAATTTCTATACAGAGACGTGTGTGTATGCGTAAATTTAAAAATATTCGAGTGTTTAACACACGAGGCTTTATTATTATTGAGTCGGATTTTTGGAATACTTGTAATGCATGAAAGAGGCATCAGAGACTTTATAGGGTGCTTCCATGCCGGATGATCGCCATGGAATTATAAATACTTTTATTAGGGGGTACCACCATGTGATGTTATGGTCCTCATACAACGTTTGTAATTTTATGGGGTAGTTGGCATAATGAAAGATTCAGTCCGGACTATCTACACGGACGTCGAAGCGCCCGGCAGTTATTGCCCACATGAACGTCAAAAATAACCACTAGCTAAGATGAGTTGTACGTTCATGTCTGTCGTAAGCGCGCACCATGTCATTGCGGGAGCATAAATGATACACTGTTCCTTTGGAATTGCGTCTTTCTACAAATTTTTAGGGTTCTTGCAAATGCGATTATTTACCGATATTTTGCAAATAATTTTAACTTTAATAATATAATCGCTGGTTTAATGATTTTGTCCAGCAGTGCAGCATTGCACATACATACATAATTTGTTTGTATGTAGACAGCGGTAACGTGATACATTGTTGAGCGGATCATAACTGAGTTGAGCTAGCGTATGGTGAGTGTGCTGAGTTTATTGTACTTCTATAATACATTCTGTGTAAGAACGCTACAGTCGGTTGATATTTCAAAACCCTAATACTTTTCTTAGAGCAATAATCTGGCCCCGAAGTTCTCTTTCCCTTTTGCCTTCATTTGAAGTTCTTTAAATTAAGTCGGTAAAGGATTCCTGGTGATCAGAACTATATGTACATACATATATATACCAAGTCACTTCCAAGTAGAAGCAGGCTAAAAAGCCCTATATAAAAAGTATGAAAGCATGTATATAGAAAAGAAGTAACATTCAAGACTATTAAACGATGCTTGATGCCGCCCACATTTGAACATTGAAACATTCTTTCTTTTTGTTACTTTATAATTTAAAGCTTGCCTTAAAAGGCTAATAAATCTTCTTATTCTCATGTTTCATTAAATTTCTTTAATAAGAAGCTAATTTAGTCCAAGAAGGCTGGAGTCGGTTTATTGTTCGACTTATCGCGCTATCATACACAAAATACATAAGCGACACACTCGCTTTTTAGGTTGATGATAGACGCTGGGCCTTTAACCCTTACTAGCAGTTGGTTGTCAACGAAACCGCTCAAGCCAAAATGCAAATTCAATATCGAGTTGACTCGGTAATCAGAACTGTAGGTCGACCCCGTATTAGTAGAAAAGTGATGGTAATTTGCGTTTTTAATAATAAATAAATAAATAAATGAATCAATAATCGTTATAAACTAAACTATCCTTTAGAGCGGTGAAATTTTTTTTTTTATATATATTTATGAACCATTTTATATTAAGTCTTCCACAACGATTTCTAAAGTCAGATACAACTGGCCAATATATCTGACCTATGTGATGTGTATGATTGCGTATGAGTTGTGTTGATCTTGATTCAAGGAATAATATCGCCTTTGCTACTGTTCCCGGTTTTTTTTCGTCCACTTAAAAGCTTTCGAAACGATCCGAAATGATCGGATAATGAAATTATTATAACGGAGAAAATTGTAAATGGTCTAGAAGGTGGAATTCTCGAGCATAGCTCTGGAGATTAATTAGGAATATTTTAAGCGAACTGGGTAAGTTACCAAAAATAAAAAGTAAAAAATTTTAGGAACACCCTTGCCATGCTAAACGGGTTCGAAGCCGTTTTTTTTTTTAAATCAATTTTATGAAAACGTTCGGTTTCCTTAATAGATGGCCTTATAATGACATAGCTTTGGCGAAGCTAAACTTTTCTTTAGAGAGTGCGGAAGGTAACAGTTGGGTGTAACTACATTATGAAATTTTGAGAAAATTTGTTACACAATATTACTTTGACTAAAATCATAACGAGCTTCGTGCGATTACGAAAAAATCCGCACGCGCGATTGGTTAGCTTGTTTTTGCTATGGACATTTCCATCTTAAAGTCTATTCGGTTGATCAATCGTTGATAAAGTCGATAACGTTTTTAGCAAACTGAAGAAGGCGGACACATTCCCTCCTACGATGCCGCTATAAAACTAAACATTGATCAAAAAACAATTGTGAATCATTTACGTGGGACAGAACACAAAAAGAGTTTGGATGAATTTCAAAGACCGAAAAAATGACCGAAAAATTGAATGGATTGAGTTCCCATCTGCGAATAGCTGCTGAAGTGAAAAGAATTGAAGCCATTTTTGAAGACGTTGTTATTAGACGATGAACGGTATGTCACATACTACTATAGCGTGGCCTATAACTGAGATAAAGAGCGAGGTACATTAATAAAATGGAAAGATGTCGCCTTCTATCACTTCATCGAACGAAATATTGCGAAAGCGTAGTTGGAAAATTTTAATGCGCCTGGGTGGGCCCTGAATCGTCAAATTATAATTTTTTTCGCTCTCTGCGTAAAGCTGAAAATGATGAGATTTAGTTACTTGCTCAGAAATCGCCGGAAGTAGTGACTGTAGTGCTAGCATAAAGGTTTTACTAGAGAAGTGATAAAAAGTTGCGGAAATGAAAGCAAACAAATGGTTTAGAATAAAAAAGAACTTTATTTGAACTTTGGTAAAAAGACGTCATGAATTTTTTCTTGATATATATTTCACAATACGTTGCACGACCTACGCTGCTCATTTGACATATGTAGTCTTGAAGCGGATATAAAAATATGTCAAAGGAAAATTTTTGCATTGGTCTGTGGTCCAGAGAATAAATAAACTGACACGAATAAAAACATTCGGATTATTTCAGCTATTTAAACACATTCTGATCTTTAGGTGTGATGTTATTACTACGTATTTACGTTCCTGTACACTGCACTTGTGCATGTTCCTATAGAAATTAATGCGCTTACTTAAATGTGTAGTTAATATTTTGATCTGGCTTTAATACCTTTTTACATTCGCACATAAGAGTGTGCGTATAAAGTACGTACTTAAGTTTAAATATTTATACGCGTTCCTGGTTATTCGCTTTTTAAAATCAAATCTATTCACATATATACGCAATGCTTTTTAAAGCGCTCCTAAAAAATTCTCCTAATCATAAGAGGTAAAAGTACTAAAGTATATCACGGCCGAATGCAATCCGTCGAAAAAGTGGTCGAATCCGAACCAGTTTCGATAGCATTTGTTTTTGGTCCAAAATACCTCAGTGTATTAAATTGCATCAAAATATCTCAATAATGGCGGTGTGCAGGTCGAACACGAGAAAACAAGACGGACAGACAAGCTTAAACCGATTTGGAAGTAATTCAGAAAAGATAATTTCATCTTAAGTCCCTCGGGATGTTCCATGCATCCGCACAAGCTGAACATACCCTTGTATCACAAGCGCAACATTTAAAAAAATCTATAACGTATTCATTTTTAAGATTTTTCCACACATATCCTGAGAGACGAAAATTTTCCCTAAAAAAAAGGAAATAAGTTTTATTGAGTTTAGTGCCACTGCGTAAAAATTCCTTTTTCGTGATGTAGATAGAATTGATAGGTTGTTAGAATACGCATTCAATTCCTACCAATAATTTGAGCAATTGACAATAGTGTATTTCAAAACCGTTCCATAACGGACTATGAAGTCCAAGATCCAAAAAACATTTTACCCCTACGTGTCTGCCTACCCTACACGAACTTCTCTTTAGCACAATTAATTGACGTTTTCTGTAAAACCGGCTTTTAGCCCATGACTTTAAGTTTAATTTCAAGTAATTTAAAGGTTATGTTAATTGCGACGTTTTTTACTTCCTTTTTAACGGGAATTAATGCAAGGTACTGGCAAAATTAAATCACCTAAAATGATAACTGATGCATTCATTAAGTATTCTTGAGATTCTAACTGATATAACTCCAGCAAGTAAAAGTGTATAGTGGACCACAGTCCGCTATTGAATACTCCACACAAGCTTAAAACGATTCAGAAAATAATTCGGTGTAATAATCGGTGTAATAATCGGTATAATAAAAGTCGGATGTCGCATACATCCGGGCAAACTTAATATACTCTTGTACCACAAGTGGTGTAGGGTATAAAAAGACTACATTGTTTATTAGGAATATTCAAATTTAGGAAATTAATGACCAAAACAAATGAGATTGCAAATCACTAAAAATTCTGGGAAACAAATAAATATAGTATTAGGTTAGCGAGAAAGTTTCGTCGTACTAAAACCAAATCATTTCATCTTGAAAATGTTTGATTTGTTACTCAGCAGTCGAATGGTAGATGGCGAGTTCCTTTGCATTTGCAACGTGTCTAGATGTGAGTTATCTTTCAACATGAATCACAAAATGTCATCAGCCAGATCGATGATTTCGTTAAGACTGAACCTGCGGAACGAAATTTGGCAAAGCATCTTTTGTAGGTCCGAACATTGAAAAGTGCACTTTCCAACATGTCACATAGCCGTTTAACAAGCAACCGGCGCGCTGTTCCCTTTCTAGACCTGGTAGTCTAGAAAGTGCTCTGTCTTAAAGGAAGCTTGTCCTTTGCAGCTTATTCACTTTGAAATTAAGAGGAATTGAAAGATGCCTAATATTAAAAGTAGTCCTCTTACATTCCTCGAGAGGTGCACTCATAAGATCCCAAATGGCGCATTCCTCCTGCTTGCCGTGACTTGCCAAGTAAAGTTACCTGAAGGTAGTAAAACACGGCAGAGAGTTTCCGCGAAGCCATTATGGATGCTTTCCCAAGAGTCAATGGCAGAATGGTTTTATTATTTTTTTTGCCTGCAGCTAAAACTGCGAAACTCAATGCAACGTAAATCGCACACACAGTGTGCTTTACTACGGTTATAGTAGGCTCTTATATCGTAGTAAATGGAATCAAATAACAGCTTGATAGGTGGATAGTGTCGGTTTTCCTAACACATCTTTCGCCTGTCGTCGTATGATTAGCATTTACTTGTTTAAAGTTTTGTCCATACATTATTTCCATCATTCTTACTAATATAATTAATTACTTTGACGCAAGGACAAATATTTTCTTGAAATGTCCATAGTGCCCGGCCTATGCAGACCTTCAAAATGTTTTGTACACTTTACAAGGACAACTGATACGTGAAGCCTTAGAATGACATCTTCATGTGGAGAAGTCAAACTTCGATAACTGCTCACGGGAATGCCACCGGTGTTACGGTTAATTTCTTCACCCGGTACTTCCGAGAGTTGGTTAGAAGCTCAACGTAAATATCGTCGCGTGAGATTTTACATTAATTTGGGATAACGGATATTAAAAATTGGCTTTCTACGATCAAACGTCAAATTTTAGATTTGAAAGGATTTTAAAAATATCCGGTTGTTGAACATTCACTTACGTAAAATCATTACTACCTGGACGAAATTCATTAAATTAATTACAGCGGCCAGATTTATTAAAAAAATTCACTATTAGCGTTCAGCGGGCAACGATTGCCGTATATTGCAAATTGCAACACACTTGGCAGTTATGTGGTGTGTAAACACTTGGCGTGTAATACCTACTAATGATTCTCGATTGTAACATGCACGTATCCTGTGTACATATGTTATGCTTGTAAGCGAAAATTTTTAACTGAACAATGCTATTTTCCTTGAACTGAGGCATTGAGATGAAATGAGAGTGAAACTAAAGCGCTCTACATGCTCTTCAATGTCCTTTCGTTATTAAACGGAAAATAACAAAAAGGTGTGTAACAATTTAATCCATTCTTTTTTTTTTTTTTTACTCCTGCGATCTCTACAATACATTCTCCTGCTTGACCGTATACATGTGCATGTATATGAAAAGTCGGTTGTGTATGTATATAAAATACATGGAATGTTTATGAAATTGTTTACAATTGTTCCGGTTAAGTAATAAAAAGCAAAAAGAGAATATTATTATTTTCTTTCCATTTGCCTACATATAAGGAATGCATGTACAATAATTTAATATGTTTACCATTTCGAAGTTAAAGAAAACAAGACAAATGCAAATAAGCACAATTTTGCCTTAGAAATGTATAAATAACAACTAGATAGGTCATGGGAAGTGGAGCATTTGTTGTGCTTTTAAAGAAAGTAAGTATTCCGTTAAGACGAATTCTTCACACCCACTATTTGAATCCGAAAGCATTTCAAAGAAGAGCAATAGCTTCCGTCAGTTGCTTGAACAAAGTACGATGCGTGTATAATAAGATGAATTTTGTTGTTTTCGTAGAATAAGTCAAGTGTGGGATTAAAATAAAAAGCGGTAGAGTTTAAGCATGACAGAGCTGTGGTAAGCGGAGATAACACTTTCAATGCATGAAACCGTCGTTCAAAAAATTTTTACGTAGGCGGAAAATAAGTACAAATTAAGTCGAAAAAATTCGCATACTTCCACCTCCCAGTTGACCGTAAGTCATTACTTCCGAAACACCCCTTTTTTGATCTGTTTTACTCCTTAATAGCTACTAATTTAATCTTATTTTTATACCCTATTCCACATGCCGTACAAGAAAATATTAAGTTTGTGCGGGTGCGTACAGTACCCACAAGGACTTGAGATAGACCCATTTTTTGTCTGTATATTTTATATGCAAAAGGTGTTCCTGAATCGATCTAAGTTTGTCTATGCGTCTCTCTTCTTGTTTTCTTGT
The DNA here is from genome assembly GCA_001077435.1 of Glossina morsitans morsitans. NCBI lineage: Eukaryota > Metazoa > Arthropoda > Insecta > Diptera > Glossinidae > Glossina > Glossina morsitans. The sequence goes on along the minus strand of CCAG010008760.1, from coordinate 20,085 downwards.
CGTCCACTTACAGAGCTCAATTTCGATGTGTTTTGGCCCAAGGACGCACGTTACTGCAAATGCTTCGGATCGAACCACTTTTTGGACAAATTCCCACATCACACCGGATTTTGAAAAGTCATTATATGAATAAACGTACCGTAGAGTTGGGTATTTAATAGGATTTTTACTTATTATTACCTCGTGTTTATACCCACCACCAAAGGATGGCGGTATACTCTTATTGTCATACTGCTTGCAACATCCAAAAGGAAGCTGCAATGACTCTATAAACTCTGCAAATTCTTGATCAGCGGAAAATTCTGAATCGATTAAGCCTTGTCTGTCCGTCTGTGTGGTGGGTGTCGACATTCTTCTCGTCGCAAAAATGTAGATATCGAGTTTACATTTGATAGAAACTTTGGATATTTCCACATCCAGTTTGATATTGAAAAAGGGCCAAATTCGTTCTGGCTTACGTCCGCAGTAAAGCGTAAACTGAATGTAATTCCGTTTCTGTAAACAAAAGTTTGTGGATTTTTGCTCATTACTCACAAATTATGGACGATGAAAGGCTGAAATTTTCTACAGTTACTTTACGAAAAACTCTGCTGCTATTTATGTGCGAAAATGGAAAAAACTTAGCCATGCCCAGTTATAAGTAATTAACTTATCTTTTTTTCATTTTCTTGGGATTTTATACTTATTAACCCTAAGGAAACAAGACGGAATGCTTGAAACCACTTTGTACTTTCCTCAAATGAAAACATATTATCTGCCTAGAAAGCGTTACTTTTAAAATAAACATGGTGGACCCCGCGACCTGTGGTGGATTTTTTTCTTAATAATATCAGCGATATGGATATCAAATAAAAGGCTTTGGAGAGTAGATTGTGAAAAGCAAAATGTATTAATTCTAGATTGATTAGGCCGTTATGACCTGGTCGATTAATTTTTCTTAACAATCACTTTTAGTGAACTAGAAGGTTAAAAATAAATTTTCAAATTTTGTGGCCATAAATAAAAGCATGAGGTGCTAGAAATTCTAATGGTGGTGAGTTAGCAAGATTAGGTCCCAGTCGAATACAAATTTCTTACTTGTTAGAATTTTAAATACGCTTCAGAAAATACGTTTATATAAAATGCGTAGATCTTTGGTTAGCGTAATACAGTGGTTTTTTTTCCTTTTATTAAACGCGTCCCTCGTCAAGTATTGCTTTTTTCAATAACGCCACTTGTTTGCGCGGGTTGTTTACCCTGTTTATTAAACTGATAAGTTACAAGCATTCCATTATACAAATTTGTGTGAAAAATTCCGGCACAGTGGCTAACAGAGATTGTTAATTCCTTAAAACGGCCTTCGATCGATAAGCAAATGAACAATCGTAATACCCCGCTTTACGTCTTGTGCGCGCTTTATATTTTTGCGTCATATTTGCGATTCGAATTTTTCCACAAAACATTGAATTGTTCTCTTATCCGCACAATTATAACGACAATAAATTGACGCTAGCGCTAGTGAAGTGATAAAAGAATTGGGATAATATGTGCAAGCATATGCTTCAAATTCTTAGTGCCCCTTAATTAAATTGTAGTGTGTGTCCACTGGAGAAGCCCGGAAGGGTCGCGGTGTTTTCAAAGGTTGTATATCTTAATATATATAATTAGCAATGATCGTCTGTTCATCTTCCCATCCTATGTCGGCTGATGGAAATTTCAGAGGCACAAGAATTTTGATAGGAAGCTGGAATTTAGCACTTACATAGCCAGTTAACGTTCCCAAATGAAATTGAAACTGTAATGTAAGTGCGATCATCTTAAAAATAGTTTAAAGTCCGACAAAAACAACAAAAGAAAGACTTTATAAAAAGAAAAAAAAAACACTAACGTGCGTGGATATCTAAAGGATCAGTACGGGAATGCCTTTGATTAAGTTACGAGTGTACTAAAAATCTAGCTATGAACCGGAAAGTCTGGCGAATATGATTTTCTTAGCTATGCTAAGTCTAAAAATTCCAAAAGTTCACGCGAGATTTCCTAAATTCACCCAATATTCGTAAGTCCTACTGATAAATTGTCTGTATTAGCAAAAAAAGTTACATTGGTGTGGCTTCCATTTTTCTCTCTCTCTTCCTTGCTCTCTTACTTTTTCTTTCTCCTGTCACTCTCTTTACCTCTCTCTCCTTCTCACTCTGTCTCTGTCTTTCCTTCTCTCCCTGTCTCTCTCTCTCTCTCTCTCTACTTCGCCAATTGCATTGATCTACAAGAGAATGTTATCCGTTCTCTTTGTTCTCTTTGATATTCATGAGCTACATATGATGAGAGGGCGAGAGAGTGAAAGCTTATGCGGATATTATATGCTCGCCGATACACGACAACGTGATGTTGTAGCAAGCGGTATGACTAAATGAATAGATCGCATATCTGCGGTGATAACAATAAAAATCCGCTTATATTGTTCCTTTGCAAAATGTATCGGTCGGTGGTTTTATTATTATTATCATCATCAGCATGAATAGAATATTCGTGTACAAGTGCATGGGTTGTGTGCCTGTTGTCTATATTTTCATTTATTTAGTCATTGATGTTATTAAAAAGTTGTTTACTTATTGTAACGCTCGTACATACATAGAGATTATACTGTGCCGTATCGTAGTAGTAAATAATAACTACGGAGTAATACGTATTTATTTTGTTTTTTTGCCTTTTTCATTACTTGGAAAATTGTAGAGGTTATAGCAAACTAATGAATTTACAATAAAATGAATGATGATTGAGAAAACAAAATTGTTGTTTTCCAATTTGATTGGTAAGATGCTTTCCACAACGCAGACACACAAGCGTGTGAAGGAACGAATTGGAACGCGTGAATATTTTAAATGAAATTATTTTTAATTTTACACTGAATTGCTGTTGATTGACTTTTTTTTTCTCTTCTTATCATTTTACATTATTCCTACACTTGTCCGGTTATTTTAAAACTTAATTGCATTTTTATGATGTTAATTAACTGTTCAATTACTTTTGAATACGACGTTGTTTAATCCCTTCTTCGATTTTATTCGTTTCGTTAAAAATATGCCAGCGCACGGGTTAAGACCGTTTTAAAGCAATGTTCAAGAGCGATTAACGGTAAATAAATCACAGCATTTGTTTATATAAACAGCGAATGTCAACAAGTAGCGACAATAGCAACACCATTACACGTACTAGGGGTAGTAAACACACATTACGATTATTCGTAGTACACGTTCACTTGTTTATGCGTAAAAAAACAAAAACAAAAGCAAAAAAAAAAGAAAAAAACGGTAGCAGTTATTGCGGCAACAACTAAAACCACAACTACTACTACGTATGCAAACAATATTAACATTAAAGCTTGTTTTTTCTTTTGTTTTTGTTTTTGTTTTTTCATTTTTGCTTTTCAAGCCATGGCCGACATTACATGAACTAGCGGGCGGTATGTGCGGTTCTTGTAACATTCGCTCCACACGTACTTGCAAGCAAGCCATTACACTATACCAACAAATGAGATATTTCACGGCTTTCGTTAACTGAAACAAATGAAAAGGATATCAATAAAATACGTACGCATGTATTAAACTAAGTGAACGCATTTGTGCAACATGTTGCTGTTGTGAGAATAGCAACAAGTTTTTCACAAAAACAACGGCTTTAAGCAAGCAAATTAAACCGATTTTTCGAGTACCTACTCTCCATACAGCGGTAATAGAAAAGTTCTTTGCAAAAGTAACGCATCACTCAATTGGTGAACCCGTTGGATTTTGACATAAAGCTTTTGGCTAAAGCTTCACGAGTTTCCGAAGATCAGTAATTTACAAGTTATAGCTTTTTTTTCCGGATACTTTTATTTTCCTAAAACAATCAAAAAATCTGAATTTCGTCTAAAGAGTCAGAATAACTGCGACTTGTAAACTAGTGATCGGAATTTCACGAAATTTTGTCACATTTTTGTCTAAAAATCCTATGGATTCGTCAATAGTCACCCTATAAACCTATTAAACTTTGTTACTTTACGTAAGAAGCTATTAAAAACACAATGATGGGCCATGACCCTCTGTATTAAATACTCTACACCATCCTACAGGTATTTTTATAAACATTTTCAAAATAGGGTGTTTTATGGGAAGTGTTGGAAAAGGTAGTCGGATACGAACCGTCTTCAATATACAAAATTTCATCAAAATATCTCAAAAATTGTAGTCTGTAGCTTCAACACAAGTGAACAAGGTGGACAGATGGACATACAAGCTTAGATCGACGTAGAAAGTGATTCTAAATTGATCGGCTTAATAAAAGGTGGCTCTATCTAAAGTCCCTCTGTGTGTTGCATACATCAATGGACGTATCCTTGTGCAACAAGTAGTGTAAGCTATAATCACATTGAAGATAACCTGGCATTGCCTAGTATAAGCTGCGAAATATTACGCAAACCCTTAACTTAGGCATAAAATTTTCCTTTTGCCAAAAATAATATTCGTGCTCGCTTCCTATATATAAACAGGAGGCCTATATGCCAGTTTCAAGCTCTCGATTAAAACTTTGACAAGTGCAAAAACCAACAGTGCCCATAGGGGCAGTTATGTTTCGATTAACACTGAATGAAGAACATTCACGATGTTCATCTCTGGTTATTATAAATGGCATAATAACGTAAGTGTACCTCATATTTTCGTTGCGATATTAAAACGCTCGTTCATTACCCTTAGCTTAGCGGCAAGTTATGCGATATATTAAAATTTTATTGACAAGAAAAATAAATTAATTAAAAATCCTCTAAAAAGTCTGGAGTCGGTTTACGGTTCGCGCTATCGAACTAGTTCACTTCCCAAAAACACAAAAACCATGCAGTCGTTTTTTGGGTTGATGGCATGTTCGATACCGAGCAATGTTCGTACGCCATCGACCGCTTACTCGTAACAACTGCTTAGTAAAAGGAACTATCAAACCAAAATGAAGAAAATTAGGCTCAAGCTAGCTCGAGAATCAAAACCACAAACCGACTCCTCAAGAGCTTATTTCTGAAAGAAATTAAGGTACAGTACAAGCAGTATATAGGATGCGAAACCTAATGTATATAATATATAAAACTAAAAATTTGCATTTCATGCAAACCTAAAGTTTAAACTGCGCAACAGCATTGTACAGTTATACAAACCCTAGGTCATCATCATGATTGCTCTGCATTGCATTATATTCAGAGCTACCTTAAAAATGAATATAAAAATTTAAGATGAATGTTCAACAAAGTTTTTTCAAATATTTGCAACTTGTTTTCTTGCTTGCAACGCAACGATGCTTGAAATATTAAATTTTAATTAGGGAAACTCGCTGCGTTAAGGTCATTCAAGTCAATACAGTTAACTTGAGGGGGCGTAAGTGTTATAGATTGCTTTACAGAAAACATCAATTTTTTTCTTTTCTATACCCAGCACTGTAGGATGGCGGCATATCCATTTTGTTTTTTTTCCATAAAGTGTGTAACTCCCAAATGCAAGCTTCAGAGACGCTATAAAGTGTATATACTCTTGATCAGCATGAAATTCTGAATTGATTTAGCCATGTCTGTCCGTCTGTATGTCATTGCGGTATTTGTTGTTGGCACTCTCCTGGTCGCAAAAATGAAGATATCAACTTCAACTTTGGCGGAAACATTGGAAGTTTCTGCAGGCAGGTTGGTACTGAGAACGGGACAAATTGGTCAGAGTAGAAGCCCGCAGTGGAACATAAACCGAACGCAGCTCCATGTTTCTTAACAAGACTTGATGGATTCTTCGTTCGTTACTCAGAAATTATGAAAGAACAAAACATTCAAATGATAATCAATATGTAAGAATGTGTACAGTAGTGCATGACCACACACCGTGGGGAAACGATACAATTATAGTTAGTTAGCTTAAAGCTTAATAAGAGGTCACGTGCTTTGATAAACTTTTGCGAACATTTCATTGTACCCTACACTACTTGTGGCAAAGGATACATTAAATTATTGCGGTCGTATGTAACACGCAGAAGGGCTTAAGGAAGACGCACTTTTTGTTATACCGAGCGATTCGGAATCATAAACTGAATTAATTTAAGCCTTTCTCTTCGTCTGTCCGTCTGATGTCAAATAAAGATTTTCACGAAAGTTGATAGTTTGTAGAGCAAGTTATAATATGTGATCATGAAAATTTACTCATAAAATTATAGAAATTTCATGCAAAAATGTCCTATGTAAGGATTAAACTTGTAATACAATAGGTTGAGTTGTGGACCCGTTTACCCATAAATACGCACATGGAAAATATTCCTTTAGATAGAAACAAGACATAATTTTTGTGGTGTAAGCTATTTAATGGTCGACCGTGCCCGACTTTAATGTTCTTACTTGCTTTTTATTGCAAAAATGTTGTAAGCCAAACAAACTTTTAGTTATATTAATTTTTATATCCTACATTTCTTGAGATACAAGGGTGTATTAAGTTTGCGTCGATGTCTGCAACACGCAGAAGGACTTGAAATAGATCCACTTTTTATTATATCGATAGATTCAGAATGTCCTTCTGAATTGGTTCAGGGCGATCTGTTCGTCTTGCCCTCTTGTGTTCACCCTACAGACCGCAATATTTAAGATATTTTGATGAAATTTGGTACACTAACGGATTTTGCCACAAAGACGAACGCTACCGAAAGTCGGATCACTTCTTTAACCACTTTCCATATAGCGCTTTATTTTCAAATTTTTTATATGAATACCTGTAGCGTGGCATAGGGTATTTGATGATGAGCCGCGTTTTTCCTGGTCTCCTATGGTTGTGGTTAGGATATTTTTATGTAAATATAAAGCAGTGGGCAAGTGTCGCATATAATTTCCATATTTTTTAAGGACAAGCCATGTGATATTTTTAATAAAATTACATTTACGTGATCAGAATTTTTGAATATTTTGGTTTTTTTAAAGGTGAATTTCTGACCCGGCCACGAGTGACGTAATATAATAATATATTGTGCTTCCACGAATCGTATTCAAGAGGGGAAGGGGACATTTTTTAGGACAAATAACTGCATTTGGTCACCTTTGGAGTACTTTCGTCGTCGTTATTGAACTGCTGTTGTAACAGTAAATAGGTGTAAAAGTTTGATAAATCGTGTTTTAAAAAAAAGTTTCACGTATTTCGAGCCTTCAACTGTAATGAAGAACATTTTTACAAACATGTAAACTAGAGACTGCTCTTCGTGTTTTTGAGGAGCGGTTCATATTTTGTTTAAGGTATGAAATAAACTTCGCACGCAAGGTAGCTAAAGAAAATGGTAAGTGTCGCTAAAGGGACGAATTTATCAAATCCCTCCACAAATCTTGAATTGATCATCGACATACATACTACTGCATTGAAGAAATACGAGAAATACGGGAAGAAGAAAGTTATACTTAGCTACGACCGAGTGTTTTATATACAACTATTTTATCTTAAAGCGAGCAAAAAAGGCGTATTCGGCCAGGGTCGAATTTTGAATACCTACCACTATTCAGTTTATCATGCCAATATCAATTTTATTCCACCGTAGCATGATGTTTGTATTGCAAGTAATTAGTGCCACATGACTATTAAAGAATTGTAGAAATCCAAAATCAATTACCTTAATTATATAAAATGAAAAAAGTCAAAATGTGATCAGTATGAACGTAAACGATTTTTGCTATGGATCAACTTTCATAACCATAGATTAAAATTTGTACTTTTCTGCCCTACAAAGGGTCAACTTTCGTGAAATCCTTATTAGGGCAGGATGCAAAAAATAGGCCGAGATGGTCCAAATTTGGTGTAGTTAATGTTTTATCTTGAATTACTATTATCATCCGATTTTCAAAATGAAGCATTGAAAATTGCACCTCTTTGCCATATGAACATTAGTTTTCGTGTAATGAGAGGGCGTTCCAAAAATTGCTCCAGCCAATATCGACATAAAATGTCGAAATACTATCACTTAGCCACCTTTGTCGAAAAATTTTGAAGATTGCAATTTTATTCCGTATAACGAGTTTTCAAGGTAAGGCGTTATATGGCGAGTGTTCGAAAAAGTGGACCGATCGAAACCATTTTCAATAACGTTCGTTCTTAGGACAAAGCACGTCTGTGTACCACAGTTCATCAAAGTATTGCGACCCGTAGCTTGAACACAAAATTACATGGACAGACATCGGACGGGCAGACGGACAGACGGGCTTAGATCGATTTAGAAAATGATTGTGAATCAATTAGTGTAATACAAGGTGAGTCTACCCCAAGCCCTTCTGAATGTTACATATGCCCGCACAAACTTAATATACCCTGCACCACAAGAGGTGGTATAAATAAAAACTTCATAGTTGTGCAAAACTGATCACTACGTATTTTACACCACATCGTTCACAACTCAGTTCTTCACTTATTGTCATGATAAATTACCAAAAATTATCCCTTGTCTCTGTGTAAAAGCATACTTTTCACGGGATTTCTTATATGGCTCTTACCCAAAATGTACTCAAACTATTATCACCCAAATTGATCATAAAGTATTAAAAATTAGACCATTTTGCCTCGTCATAATTGATCAGCGTGAAATTCTGAACATATCAAGTCACGTCTGTCCGTCTGTGTGTCTGTATTCTATGTGTTATTGACACTCTCATGGCCGCAAAAATGGAGATATCGATTTCAAATTTGCTAGAAAAGTTGAAAGCTTCTGCACCCAGATTGGTATTGAAATGGAAAGCGTAAACTGAACGTATCTCCGTTTCTCTAAAAAAAATTTGTGGGTTTTTGCTCGTTATTGACAAATTATGAAAGGTAGACAGAAGGTCGAAATTTTCTACATATTCTTTACGAAGAACTCTACTATCTATGAGCGAAAATGTAAAAACGCAAAAGCGTTATGGGTATGAAATAAAAAGACTTGGCGAGTAGAATGCGACAAACTGAGGGCGTTAATCCTACATTAATTATGGTGGCCGTCACGACGTAGTGGATTAATTTTTTCGTTACAATATCGTCCATATGGGTATAAAATAAATTGGATTGGAGAGTAGAGTGGTGGATTAATTTTTCTTAACAGTATCTTTTAGTGGAGTAAACGGTAAAAAATAAATTTTATCCCATTCACCTTTTTATGACCATTAATAAAAGCAAGGGCCGCTAAAGATTTTCCGCACGATGGGTAAACGAGACTATAACTTTCTTGTTTGTTTTCTTTTTCTCCCCTTTCTTTTTATTATTTTTCATGAATCTGGGTTTTGTTGTTTCTTTATTGCATCCATCACATAAGGATGAGGGATATGTTCATTTGTTAAAACATTTGCTACGCCTCGGAGGAAGTTTCAGACACTCTGCGAACTATATATATTCTTGATCAGCATCAAATTCTGAATCGTTTTAAGAATAATCGTCCAGAAGAATGCCCGAAATGTCTTCTCATTTACATCCTCTAGATATTTGCAAATCCTCATAATCGAGAGGTTCCTCTACATATGCAACTCTTTTAGTCAATTCAGAGTGAGACACGTTAGCGATTTAATATTAGAACTTTATTACGTTAATTGGCGATTATCTTTACAGCGTAAATTCGAATTTATTATCACATCTTTACGCAAAGATATTCTACTGCATAAAATTTCTTAAAAAACTTTACATGTCACGGTGTGGTTTTTTCTTCTCAATTTAATCACACACATGAATGACTAATTTGATGTTAATTTGTTTACCTGGAAATTTGCATAGAACTATATCCATTTTGATCACATCTACGTCTTATACGGTTTCTTCAGTAATGAAATAAAAAAAAAAAAAAAAAAAAACAACAAAAATAAAATAAAAGAAACGCCTACCATTTAAAAATATGCAAAATGAGAAAGAGAATATCACGGGTGTGAGTTGTTACGCGTGCTTTTATTTATAAACTGAAAATTGTTTTCTTGTTTGTTTGTATTTCAATGCAGAAATATTCGAGAAGTTTCAATTTTTCAAATTGAATATTAATAAGTAACTGCTCTCTCTCTCTCTCTCTCTCTCTCTCTCTCCATCTATCTCTCTCCCGCTCACTTGCCATCTCCAAGTTCGGGCGATTAAAGAACCAATTGTTATCGCTCACATACATATCACTAGTTTATTGTCAACAAATCATATGGTTTTGACATCCAAGACATGAACTGGAGTCGTTTAGTTTTTAGTGCAAAGTGCTTCGATTAAATAGTGGGTTTTGTTGAAATTTTCTTGCTTTCCAGAGAATATTTTCAAAAATGCAGCGAATCATATATGTTTCGCGCAAAATGCTAAGTAATTTCACTAATAATTCATTTAAGTGTTTTTTTTTTAGTTGAATATAAAACTAATGAAAAAGCAAAGCCATAAAAGTGTGCGGCATTTACACGCAAGCGAATTCAAACGGGGAACTTCTTGCACTTTTCAAATTTGCTTCTATTTTAATAAAATACCAAACAAATGCATAAAAAGTATACACAAGCGAACTGCAAAAAAAAAAATAATAATAATAATAAAAATACTTGCGCTTTTTAAATTATGAACAAAAAAATTATGGAAATTTAATGAAAATACATTTTTGTGTGTAGCAATGAAAGAATGAATGAAAGAAGAAGTTTTTCTTAAGCGAAGCGACTTAATTGCATATAAGAAATAGTAACAAGTGAGAACAACTTTGTTTTGCTTTGTTTTCAGTTTGCACAACAACAAAAAAGTACAAACAAGCAACAATGCGACGATCGTGAGAGATCGTTTATCTAATTATCTTAGATTGCAGTCATGCGCGATTCGGTGCTTTTTTGTCACAAATTCTTATTGCATTCTTTATCGAAGATGCCGAGAAAGTGTGCATTGGTTTAAACCATTCCGTGTCGCGTATTCCGATGTGGGGAACTTTTCAACCGAATAACCCAACGATGACTTGTTGCTTAACCCATTTGGTGCTGCATTCCTTGCCTAGACGATAACTTGCGACCTAAAAAACCCTTTTTTGCAAAGCCATATGTTGGCTAAGAAGCCAATCTGCATACAGTACCGGATATGCTAAGCAATTGTTCTCATTGGACATAATGTCTATGGGACATCACTTCATTCATGCACGGAGTTTAATAATTGTTGGCAAGCTTTTGGATTGTGTCGCCACATTCAGAGCATCTGAACAGTGATAAGGAAAAAATACAAGTCAAACGAACGACAAACTATTATGTATTCATGCTGATTACAGTACACATGTTGTGTGGATGCTTCGTTCATTCATTATCCACTCAATGCAACCATTTTGAAAATCCACTCGCACTTTTCGATAGCTAAATTTTTCAACATTTTTAGAAGTTATCTCGAATGAAGTTTATTTGATTGTGTTAGTATTTCGTTTCAGTTAGTATAAAAAATCATTGCAGATATGTCGAATTGCGTGGAGAACACAGAACACTGACACTTGCGTATTTAGTTCACTCGATGCGCAAGTTATAGGCAAATTAAAAAACATATGTTGAGCATATGGAGGACTCTTTATGGTGTTTCCAATTGCTATTGTTATTGCTTTTCTTTTTTCCTTTTTTTTTGTTTTGATAATGCAATCGCCCTTCTCGTTTCTTATCCGTAGAAGGAAGTTATAATGCGCGAAATAAAGACTACTTTTGACTTTGTTTTCTTATAAAAGCAACGTTTGCCGTAAAGGCGAATGTTTTCTCTCTTTTTTTTTTTTTTAATAAATAATTAGGATTACTATGGTAGGCATATTGCATTCAATATCGAGTAACTATCTAACAACTCTTTCAGTGGGCATGAAAGTTTTGTGCTCTATTTGTAAATTGATGACGTGCTTCTCTGCGAACAAATTATAGCGATATCTGAAATTTTTTTTGGTCGAAGGCAATTTATCAATAAATATATACATATGTGCGTATGTGTGTGTGCGCATATGTGCATCCTCAAGCTTCAAACTGAATGCTTACTTAAAGTCCTTCTACTGCTTTAGTTTCTATATTTGTTATCACTTTAGGTCGTAAATGTTTATCTGCTATTGATTATTATTGTATTTATACCCTACGCCATTTGCCATACTAAGTATATTAAGTTTGTGCGGATGTACAGAACAACCGGAAAAGCCTAAGATAGACCTACCTTTTAATAAATCGATCGATTCAGAAACAATTTCTGAGTCGGAGTCAAGCGTGTCCATTTGTCAGTCCGTTTATCCATCGAATTTTTTATGTTCAATCTATAGCCCTCAATTTTTTAGAAATTTCCTCGAAATTTCGTAGATTGATGATTTGTAGCTTGAGAACAAACCCCTTTTGAAAATGGATTGGACCGAACAACTTTTACGACTACTCTCAGCATGACGCCTTTCTTCAAAGCATCTATATTCGCAATATTAACTGCATCTTTCAAAATTTTTCAACAAAACTCGCCAGATAATAGTATATCGACATAGCAAATTGATCTGAAAAATTGGGATCGGATGGGCCGATGTTTTGAAATCCTTCGAACCGTTTTATCAAATGACAAGTTTTTATATGGCAAAATTGTCCAATTCTTAATTTTTCACAGTCAGAATTGGTTCATAATAGTAATTGATATAAGAATCATCTACGTCAACTTTGAATCATGTTCCCCACTTCGTATAAGCGGTCTGATGGAAAGTAAGCCTTTCAAAAAAGTCTATTCTCTTAGATGTGATGATAAAAATTTATCCATTGCAGAAATTTAACATAGCAATGAATTATACAATATTTGGCTTCTTTCACGGATTAAACCCCACATAAGGGCACTTATGAGAAGTAAGGTTTTTGTATGGCAGTAAAGTATAATTTTTAGTGCCTTACGATAAAAATAAGTTAATAATAAGAAAGTTTTTGAAAAAAATGTGACTCCCATCAATTCCTGTTTTGGGATCGCTCTTATATGAGAGCTCCCATGAAAAGTAGGCCTTTACCTGGAAAGAGAAGATAATTTTTGGTATTTTGTCACAAAAATAAATGAATTATGTTAGGCGAAGTAATGTAGGGTATCAAATGATCGATCTTGCCCGAATGTATTGTTTTTACTTGTTTATTATTGTTCTAGTTTTCAATGCAAGTGTTTTGAAAACCAACCAACCAAAACAAAACAATAAAAATCGTCTACGTGCTTACTAGAGAATTTACAATGGAAGCAAAGGAACTCACAAACAATGTTCATATTATTGTGATCAAAAAATAGTAAAGCTTTTCAATGCAAGTCGCGAAGGCTTGTTCGAAATTACCAGCCTAACTTACATGTACACCCAAGTTCACGTCAGTATATTTTTTCCCTATGCTTATAAGGCACGCTTGCTTACTTTCCTATAAAAGAAGAGGATTTCGTCCATTTTTAAAATGAGTAAGAAAATGAGCAAAAAAAGCTGCATCCATTTTGCTTCAAAGATGTGTATTTTAGTTTCCGACATGTTTCGAACAAAGTTTTGTTGGTTAAGGCGAAACAACTGGCTCGGGAAAGCAAGATGCGATGAATGTCTATTCCGCACTTCAGCGTCTATCACATTAAGTCAATGAAAGATTAAGGATGCAAAAATCTTCGATTGATAGCGACCTTCTTAGCTTCGGAAAAATATTGACTTTGAAAGATCGGTTCAGCCGCTGGCATCTCTCGCGACAATGCATCGGGAAAATCAGTTTGGCTTACTTGCGAAAAGATAAACTAAACCGAAAAATGTATTCTTTTCAACGTCAATTGATATAACGCACACTAAGAGTTCCTCTCTCCCGCGAGGTTAATTCAAAGTTTCATTTTCGTTAGTTTCTCTAAACAACTAAAAAACCCAAAAAAAAGTGTAAATATTAGGGAATCTGTGCAATGCATTAGGATTTGTAGAAGCTTTCTGAATATTGGACGAAGATGGTGTAAAATATAAAAACCATGTTCTGATCAAATGATTTGTTAAACGTTGGCACGTAACTTCTGGTGAGGGTGAAAGTCATTAAACTTTTAGAAAAATGAATTTGGGGGTCAAAACTTTTTTGGTTTCTAATATTAAATTTAAAAATCAATAAAGTCGGTCTGCAAGTGGACTCACAATTAGCGAAATTTTGATAACAAGCAAACCATTGTTTACTGATACATACACAGAAATTTTTCTCTATATATCTTATTTCGCAAACTTAAATTTTGGGGTCGCACAAGCAAACTAAGGTGTAACGTGAAGACAACTTTTGCTGCATAGTATTTTGACTAAGTGGTTAATCTTATTGTGTGCCAAGAGATTAAAAATCATTTCTATTAGTTTAGCAACCTTAGCTCATAAAGAATAGGTTAACCGAGCCGCCGCTTCAGTCTTCAGTCCGATTTCCGCTTTTACGGGGTGCCCTAACAAAGAATGTTTAAGAAACCATGTCACACATAGATCAACAAATCTGGCATACATTTAAAAAAAAAAAGAAATATTTATAAAAATTAATATAAAAGTAAATACCATCTACTCAAGTATGCTTGGGGGGCTTTTCACAAAGGTATTTCTTTTTCGTTTTTTCAGATGTAACTAAATAAAGAAAATATTTCTATTATGTTGCTTGCCCATCAATTTTTCTTATGGCAGCTAGCCATTGATTTGATTTGTTTACAGCAATATCGCTTGTTTAGGATTTTAGAACAAATGTTTTCAATATTCAAACGGGACACTTTGCATATTAGTAAACAGCGTTCTCTTGCAAAAAAATTTCATGTTTTACAAAATATAACAAAAATCTTATGAAAAAATCAATTTCGAATTTTTAATTTATATATACACCCGTGTTTTGTTGTTGTTGTTATTGTTGTTGTTTTTTTCATTTTTTTAGTTATTAAATTCAAATGTTCTTTAATTTACTTACATGATTTTTTAATTACAAAATAATGTTCAGATGAAAAATTATAATAATTTACATATGAATATATGTTATGCAGCCAATCGCAAATTTTATTAAAAATAATATTTTATTATCTTCTCTTCTCTTGTGTTTCAAACAATTCAGTTCTGTAAGCCAATTTGTTATATTACATGATGTTTTTGGTTTATTTATTAAGCAATTCATTCAATTCTTTGTGAGCCTATAAGAACGCACCCACTCGTACAACGAATACGAATACTAAAGCATTTAAAATTTAACATAAAGTATTATTGTTTATGAGAACCTATTGCCTTGTATTCAATATAATGTATGTATGTATGTTCTTTATCTACACTTTGAAAATGAATGCAAACGTTTCACTCTGTAAAAAGTAGAATTTTGGTAGCGGTTTTCGCGATTATAAGATCGAAAGCAAATTTGCAATCTGATCGCGTAGCGGGCTTAGGGTTACTACTGCTAGTCGGAGTAGTAATAAGCAAGCTGTTTCCAGTATTAAGAATTCAGCTTAGTGAGCTTCCAAGATATTATCTTATTCTTGAAATCCTTTTCAAAGCCGATAGTCCAGCTGCTAGTGCTTTAAGACTTTAGTCTTTGAATTTATTTTCCTGGCTAAATTAATTATAATAATAATAATAATAGCAATAATAAACTCCTTCTCAAAATGCCCACGTCTTGAAAACAGCTCTTCCCTCAAAGAAACTCTTCACAGCAGGGCGTAGGACGGGACGGGGGACGGGGGCTTTTAAGGAAGATAGAACCCTAATGCTCCATTACCACCATATGAAAATACAAAGCTTTACCTTTATTTGAGAAGCGTAGGTTCATTTTAGGTATCAGCTTTTTCGCCAGACTTGTTGAAGGAAATTAATTTGCTATGTATAAATGTTGCTATTCACCTGTCACGGAATTAGCGCTTAATCAATGTAATTTTGCCTATGAATTGTTTAATCCTCTTAAGGTTCTAGTAAAAATTTGATTGTCGGACTCAATACATGTGATAAGAAAAACATTTTATAACGGGCACTCTATGGTTGTACGTGCCCCTGCCTTTTTTATGCCCATCTTCGAAAGATGAGGAATATATTAATTTTGTGAAAACGTTTGCAACGCCCAGAAGGACCCACAACGTATATATATTCTTGATCAGCACCAAATTCTCAATCGATTTAAGCACGTCTGTCTGTGCGTGTGCGCGCTTGTATGTATTGTAAACATTCTCCTGACCGCAAAGGCGAAATAGACTTGGCAGAAACATTAGAAATTCTTGCCCGCAGATTGGTATTGAAGATGGGCCAAATCAGTGGACGGTCACGCCTAGAGTATCCCGTAAACTGAGCACATCTCGGGTTTTCAAAAGGAATAAAAATCAGTTTCATGCTCATTGCTCATAAACTATACCAAATGAATGTATAAAAATTTGAACGCATATTCTATGGGCGATGTTGTAGAATTCGTGCACAAAAATAGAAAAAATTGACCACGCCTACCCTAAAGTTTAATTGTTATTTCATTGCCTTTATAATGTGCAGAAAACAGCTTCAAAAATTCCATAAAGTATACAAATTCTTGGCCAGTTTCCAATGCACTTAAACATGTCCGTCTGCTCGTCTGTCTATCTGTCTATTCGCGCAACTTTGCAGTATTTGTGGTAAACATTCTCCCGTTAGCGAAAATGAAGATATCGCCTACAAAAGAATATGGAATTGACGTAAACTTTTCAAAGGACACGCTTACAACGCACATATGCTGGTTTCTTCTATTGAAAATATTATTCTATTGAAAATATAAGAAATCAGCTGCGCCCATTACTTATTATCGAGCATCAAAATTTTCTTCTTTCACTTCTTTTGTCTTTTTAAAGATAACGGTGTTCAATAAAAAAGATTCGATCCCGACCGAATTTAATTCTCTCACTTGTTTTCATTGCTTTTTGTTTGGTCCACAAGTAACTTTTATTCATTAATTGAATATTGATTCCAAGTTAATAGCTCATACTTATCGGAGTCGTAAGAAATCCGTTTTATAATACGAGTTCTGGAATTTAGCTGAAATGTAAATTGCAGCTGAATTGAAACAAGTAAGAAAATTATAATCGGCCACGACCGAATCGTTCATACCCATTGCCTTCGTGTAGTCCGCGATAATTTAGAATTAACACGCTTAACTTGTCACATGCTACTCTCCAAGACCCTTTATAACTAAGGAGCACAAAACGAAATTGTTTTTATTTTTGAAAACAGAGGTGATCTCAACTTATGCTGCATTGTGGTCATGTCCTATGACTGATTTGTCTTATTTTCAATACCAATTCACGTGCAAGAATTTCCAATTTTTCTGCCGAATTTGAAGCCGATAACTCCATTTTTACGATCAGGAGAGTGCTTACTTAAGACATTAGACAGGAAGACAGACAGAGACTATATTTACTTTATTGAGTCTTTGGAAGCTCCTTCTGGATGTTGCAAATGTTTTGATAAAATGAATACACCCCGCATCCTTCGGCGATGGGTATAGAAACGAATAAATAAATAAATAAAAAAAGTTGTTGCAAAACAAATCTGTTGCGGTGACAATAGATTTTTCATTAAAGTAATCCCTTTAAGAATTTTGTTCTAAATAATTTTTTTCTTTCGTTGACTTTGCATAAGCGCAGGAATAGTCGTCAAATTTGCTGCTTTGGAAAATAAGTGCATAACAAAGAAATCGCTGCGAAGCACGAAGACGTTAATATTGCGTTAATATTGTCGGGTAAAAAAGGACGAAATCATTTAGACGAAAATTTCTACGAGATTCCACGAGATTCTACGAGGAAACTCGTTATCACATTCGAAATGGCTTAGGGAACAAGCAAGAATACCTTACAGAAGGCGTCAGCGCCGTCAGACGTTATATCTTGACCCTCGAGTTGAAGGACCTTATTCACGACATCCAACCACACCATAGGATAGGCTGGCCGAAGAAGGCCTGGGTATATTATGAAATTGAAAAATTCAACCGATTGAAGAAATTCCGGCTCAAAGTATTCTATTGATTCTCAAGATTTTTGTACGCTAATGACTTTGATATGAGAAATGTACCGGAGGGGTTCGGGTGCCTTTCCAAGACGTTCAATTGTTCACTTGTCAGGAAGGTGAATTGGCGATGGCAGGCCGAAGTGGTTAGGAGACGAATGTTAATAAATTTCAAGACCGCAACAGTTGTCGAAACGTGCGCGAAATCTCAAGAGAATCAAAAGACAAATTTCCGACCTTACATCAAAAAGAAGCAACGAAAATGTGGCGCCTCTAAAACAAGACAGTATAATTAATATATGATTTTTCATATACAAAATACATCGAAAAAAAAAACCCTTAAACAATTATAAAAACCAAGTGTTTATATCGCAGCCCATTTCATATATCAGCCATTTTCTGTCTTCAAGAATAATTTACAAAAAATATTGCGAATTATGAAAAGTATTCAAAAATATGGCAAACGACAACATTATCGTGTGGGTCAATCGTCCAACTGTCGTTTTCTTATTTTATAATATTTTTATTCATTCGTTCCTGTAGATAATTAAATGCTATATATACGCATGTACGTGTTCAGAATTATACAAATATATGTGCATATGCTTGCATTCAGTTAAGTAGAACACATCTGTCGTATTTTCTGTGCAGAAGTGAGCTCACTCCGTTTATACACAATATGATTGATGGCTACGGTTTACACACCTACAAGGGATTTATTAAATATAAAAAAACTTCCTGCCTTGTTCATTTGCCAAATTTAGGTACGTTTTTCTTTTATTTTAAATGCATTTTGCCGCTGTTTTCATTTACAGTCTCTTACCTCTTCTCTGATAGAACCCTTACGCCATCTACCGAAAGCGAAACAAACGGTAATTGGAGGGAGGAGGGTGATGTCTTACGCTATGCTCCAAGCTCTTGTGCTCATGTGTAGAACAATATTTCACAGAGATAACAAAAATTTGTCCAACTATGAAGTCTTTTCACATGATTACACGGCTTGTTGAGTGCTCTCATCCACCTGTCCAGAAGTCGTCCGCATACTACAGGACATGCCACCGCCATTCGTCGTCCTCTAAGCGGACTACTCGCCTTTTGCGCAATCGGTGGTCCTTTCAACCGTAGCAAATGTTTCCAATTTCAGCCACTATCTCCGCTCTTTCCCGCTTTCCTCCCTGTAACCGCACTGGTTGTTGACTGTGAACAGCGGCATCAATCAACTGGTGTTAGCAGTTCATGATGCAGAAGTCGTTTTTCTTTCTTCGCCGCAGTTAGAAGGTTGGCTACTCGAAGAGATATCCAGAATTTTTGGAATTTTGAAATCATTTGAATCTCATTTTATTAAAAGCATGGCTGTAACCGGAGATATGGAATCCGATTGCGGTCCGGCTTAATTAACTTGGAATCCATTTTAACATTTCAAGGATATCCATTGAATACCACAATTTTTATAAAAAAGTGGAGATAACTAAAGTTGGCTTAATTAGCGATTTTGTACCAATAAGCGAGGATATAATTATGTTAACCATAATGATATTCACTTTATTTCCTGACATATTTCTCACCGATTAGTTTTATGCGTAATTTTTTTTTTAACGTCCAACTTGCAGACACTAAATGAAATGCATATATTTATGCATTGAAGGAATTTCACATCCAAAATCTTGAAAAGGCCCCAGTTCACTTTGGCTACAAAATTCTGCCCTTCCTTACAGACAACAAATTTAATTCTTTTTTTAAACAAATAGTTTAATGACGAAACATATGGCAGTCGTTCTGATAAGTTGTGTGCATCCATCACAAAATCATCCATTTCCTTCCATCCTTTTCAGTCTTGCCGCACGTAGATAATATTTAATAAATAAGAAAATTATATGCGGTCGTGACTGAATCTTTTATACTCATCACCGTTAGCCTAGAAAAGAATACAATCTTCATATTTTTTAATACTGGGGGGTGGTTGCTGTACATTATGGGTAACAAATAAAAAAAGACGAAAAGCAAAGAGTTTTCTCACACAGCGCGTTAGGGAATTCTCAAACTCCTTTGGAAATTCTTCATTTTCGCTAACGGGAGAATGTTTACCGCGGATACTACATGGTAGGCAGACGGACAGATGGACAGACGTACATGTTTATGTGCATTCAGAACTTGACCAAGAATTTATATATCTGGCTGGCAAGGATGAAACTTTTACTTTACAATTTT